>JAZGTJ010002924.1:0-37991 GCA_036877575.1 Botia almorhae | reverse complement strand
CTGGTTCCCGGTGGCGCTACAAGGCTGGTTCCCGGTGGCGCTACAAGGCTGGTTCCCGGTGGCGCTACAAGGCTGGTTCCCGGTGGCGCTACAAGGCTGGTTCCCGCCCTGGCCCCTGAGATCCGGTCCGCCCTGGCCCCTGAGATCCGGTCCGCCCTGGCTCCTGAGATCCGGTCCGCCCTGGCTCCTGAGATCCGGTCCGCCCTGGCTCCTGAGATTCGGTCCGCCCTGGCTCCTGAGATCCGGTCTGCCCTGGCTCCGCAAGCCCAAGTCTGCTCCGCCCTGGCTTCGCAATTACGGCTTGAGGACACGCCTACCGGGAGGGGGGGGTTATGTTACAAAGCCGGGCTCCCTATTAACCTAACAAGGAACTAAACAGGAAACACTAGACAACGAACAAGGCATGACCAAGACAAGTTCCAATGAACAAAAGACTAGGACGCGACAGGCTGTGACGACATCAAACAATGAGGCAGACAAGGAACAAAGCTCTCGCAAGTATCGAGCAGACATAATCAAAATTGATCCAAAAAAAGGAAACATCCAAAACGTAACAATGTCCCAAATTAACAACACGAACCGGCACAGGACAGCAAACACGAGGGCATTAAATACACAGGGGAAAATGAAAGCAACAGGTGCGCGCATTAACCGAAACGAGGGAACAAGGAGGCGGGGTAATGATGCAAGACCGGAGAGCACATGGCTAATGAATATGCAAATAGCCATGTGCTTCCACACGTAACGAACACCCAAAGCACGAGTTTAAACTCCGACTCAAATCGAAACTTGAACAATGCGGAATGAGTCGGAGTGTAAGCCCCGCACTCTGACACGTAACAAAACACAGTCAGGATCCCAGCCTAGACAAAAGCCAAGATCCTGACAATTGTATTGCTAATTCAATGAACTGACCTAGACGTCTCCCCTCGTCTCTGCAGTTCCGACTGTAGTTCTGGGTTTAAGCCCCTACGAAAATGTGTCTCAATGTATCATGTACCCAGTTCGTTTGAGCCGCCAATGCACAAAAACGTAATGCATATTCGGCCGCCAATGGAACTGCCCTGAACAATACAAAGTAGCTCATCTGCTGGGCTCTTACCTCCAGAGAGGTGATCAAAAACCTCTTGAAAATTCGACATAAATGCCTCAAAAGTAGTAAAAGTTGAACCAGTCGTATTCCAAATGGCAGTAGCCCATTCCAACGCTTGCCCGGTCAGTAAAGAACACACAAAAGCAATTTTACTGGATTCAGTGAGATATAGAGCGGGTTGTTGAGAAACAAATAATGTACACAGTAATAAAAAACACGGCATTTACCCAGATCTCCACCGAATTTTTCTGGGAAGCTAATCTGGGGCTTACTGGGTGAGATGTTGCTGCTAAAACTGGTGTTTGCGCAGCGCTGGGAGAAGCGGCTGCTTCGGTGGTGCTGATACGGGCTCCCTGCCCACCAACTCCTTGGTTAGCATGGTTAGATGCGAGAGCTGTTAGTGATGCTGAGTGATCTGAGTAGCCTGCATGGTGAGATCAGTAGACATCTGAACTAACGCAGCTGGATCTGTAGTGGCGAAGTCTTCTGTAATGACAGGTCAGACACGTTCGGATCTATCTGCAGCGGTTTTAATAACAAAGATGTCAAACATGAAATACACAAAGACAAATTGTAAATCAAAAAACAGGCGTGGGTCGAGACAGGCAGCAATCAATCATAAACGTAGAACAGGCAAGGGGTCGGGGCTGGCAGCAAAGATTCACAAAAACACCAGACAGGCAGAGATCAGGGCAGGCGGCAGACAAAAACAAAAACCAATACACAATCCAAATGGGCAGGCAGCAAGAATCAAAATCCAAAATACAATTCAGGTCAAACATAATAAATCCAACAGATAATTCAGAAACGCTTAGAAATGTTACCAATGGCAAACAAGACTTCACAATGAGTGAAACTTAATGTCCAGTTTATATTCTGTGCGGTAATGATGAGCAGGTGCGGGTCCAGAAGTAATCAGGTGAGTGTGATGGCTTATGGGAAATGTAGTCCAAGTTGAAACAGTTTATACTCTAGGGAAGGTTCTCTCTGCTGTTGCGGTGGAGAGGGAGCTGGAGCCTCCACCGTAACACCTACACATAGTCATATGGATTTATTACTCAAATCCCTAAGGGATTATTAGGCTGCATTAATTAGGTAAACCGGAAGAGTGAACACTTCCCACAAGAACAGATGTACTGGCTCCACACTAAATCTGTCTGTCTTTCATTCTCCAAGGTCCTGTAGTCAGCTGGATACAAACTCTGAGACCAGATGGTGGGGGACTGGATGAAATGACCTTGAACAGATCATTAGAATTTGATAGACTTCTTTACTAAACCTACCGTTATTTACATGACAACGTTTAGCTTTATTTTGTTCCCTGCTTAGTCACAGCAGTGTGATGTTATGGCTGTAATTAGTAACATTATGCCTCACCGCTTTTTGTTGGCAGGATTTCTCAGTGCCTGACATAATATGAAATATAATTGGAATCAGTTTTCCATCAATAATTAACTATAAATCATCAAAATCAAGTCTGTTCGTATCTAAAACAGTTACAAATTGCAGCTTTAACATGCCAGAGGAGAACTGGCCCTGCTGGTCGAGCCTGGCTTCTCCCAAGGTTTTTTTCTCCATATATACATCATTGGAGTTTTGGTTCCTTGCCACTGTCGCCCTGTTGGCTTGCTTGCTGGGAGACTGCTAACATCTAACTTAGCCTAGGGCTTTATAAATCGTACACGTCTAATATTTTATTGTATATTTTTTATGTATGTATGCTACTTGTGCATGTTGTTTTGTTTATGGTACTATTGCAAATCCCTTACACCCCTGTCCCATAAGATGTTGTCTATTATATTCCATGATCAATTCAAATATTTGTTTTCATGGACATTATATACAGTGCTGCTTGAACGTTTGTGAACCCCTAAAGCTGTTCAGAGTTTTCTGTTGTTTTACCATGCTTTTCTTGGTATATAAGACCATCTCCAAGAGATTCAGCCAAATTCCAAATTCATCCATCCTCTGTAAGACCAATCATCTACAAATGGAGGGCATTCAACACGACCACAACTCTGCCTAGAAATGGATGCCCATCAAAACTATTATCAAGAAGCACCAGAAAATTAATTAATGTGGTAAAGGACAACTGACACATCACCTCTAGAGAGTTGCAGACATCTCTGGCAGCATCTGGGGTAAATGTACATGCATCTACAATCAGATGAAAATTAAACAGACATGACATTTATGGGAGGGTTGCTAGAAAGAAGCCTCTGCTCTCTATAAAAAACAAAGCTGCCCATTTCAACTTTGTCAAAGAGCATTTGGACAAACCAGAGGCCTTTTAGAAGTCCATTCTTTGGACAGATGAGTCCAAAATAGATTTATTTGGTCTTAATTAAAGCCGCCATGTTTGGAGAAAAGCTAACACTGAATTCCAGGAAATGAACCTCCTCCCAATAGTGAAGCATGGTGGTGGAAATGTGAACGTCTGGGGCCAGGGCGACTCCATATTATTCAGGCAAACACCCCAAGCATTCAATATCCATATTATTCAGACAAAGACCCCAAGCATTCAAGCAAATCCACCAAGAAATGGCTTGAAAGAAAGAAGGTTTACACTGTTGATAGTCAAAGTCCGGATCTCAATCCAGTTGAAATGTTGTGGCTAGACCTGAAACAAGCGGTACATGCCAGATGTTCTTTCAACCTCTCTCAGCTGGCTGAGTTCTGCAAAGATTGGGCAAAAATCCCTAAAGACAGATGTAAGAGACTGGTCAGTTGTTACAGAAGACGTTTGGTTGAAGTAATGGCTGCAAAAGGTGCCATAAGCTTTTAAATAAAAGCCTTCACATACTTTTGCATATGTCAAATTTCCAGTTTTTGTGAGATTAACCCCTTTTGTTCAACAATTAATGACAATATGTAAATTTTTTGTTAGTTGCCACCATTTGGAAGTTTGCTTCACAAATTGGGTTTTATATTTGATTAGGTTATTCTTTTTTTTTTTACACAAAACCCGATCATGTCTGGAGGGTTCACTAACTTTTAAACAGCACTGTATATTCCAAACAAACCTTCTAACCAAGCGCACAGCATCATGCGTTGAGTTGACACTAAACAGAGAATAGTGGTGAAAGCCACAGATTTGACACCAAATAAGCTAATGATATTTTTTCCGGATGAGCACATGCCAGCTTTAGAAGCACGCTCAACAGTTTCTTCTGAGCTGGAAGATGAGCTCATGCTGTCAGTATCAGATGACGATCTGACTGCTAGCAGCCAGATGGATGCTGATGCAAACCAGCTTCCTCTGACACATTTGAGGAGCTGGTAGAGGTTGTTTCTTGTGCTTTGAAAAAGCTGAGCCTTTATTGGCAGGATGAACCACAGCACACTAAAATATCTAAGTTGGATGATAGGTTTCTATCATCAAGATTCTGCCAGAACACAGGAAAATTCTCAAGTTCGTTTTCAGGAGTTTCTAGGAGTGATTTGGGACTCCACTATGATGTGGGCACAATTGTCTCCTGCACGTGTGGAGTCCATCCTTGCTGCTGTGGGCAGTGTTTAGGTAGGCCGACATTTGACAGTCCTCCAGATTTAGAGGCTGTTAGGTCTCATGGCGGTGGCAGCCAATAAAACCATTTCAGTTCTGGCTAAAGATGAATGGGTTTCATCCCAAAATCCCATCCCACTAAGGGTGGTAAGGGTTACATGCAGAGGGCTTTGTACCCTTTCTATGTGGCTCAGACCCTGTTTTTTTACCTTGGGTCCCACTCTAGGAGCGTTATGCCATCGCAGGATTCTTACATTGGACGCCTCCCTCACAGGCTGGGGTGCGGTTCTCGATGGCTGCCCAGTCTGTGGTCAGTGGGAGGACCCTCATCTCTCGTGGCACATAAACTACCTGGAAATGAGAGCGGTGTTGCTGGCACTGAAGCACTTCCTCCCACACCTCAAGGGCCAACATGTCTTTGTCTGCACGGACAACACCACAGTGGTCTCTTATTTGAATCACCAAGGAGGACTATGTTCGCACCCTGTTCAAGCTGGCACACCAGATCCTTCTTTGGGCAGAGAACAGGCTGCTATCCATCAGAGCGATGTATATCCCAGGGCATGCAAATCTGGGAGCAGATATCCTGTCGAGGCAGTCCACCGCTCAGGCCAGTGGCGTAAGACCTCTCAGCTCTCTGTTTGTTTTGGTGGCCACAACCGAGGTAATGCAGTCACAAAACAGCACTTTGATCTGCTGTGATCTCATTATATCACAGATGCTATTACCCTGGCCTACGTGGCCTGTGACCTTGTGTCACCTTTGGGCATTAGAGCCCATTCAACCAGGGGTGTAGCATTGTCAAAGGCTCTGTCTGGGGGAGCATCTCTAAGTGATGTTTGTAATGCAGCAGGCTGGTCCTCTCCACACAAATTTATTCGATTTTATAGTTTAGACTTGAATCCAACTCCAGGCTCAGGTCCTCCTGTTTATCTGCTATGATCGTTATTTGTAGTTGTGTATCCATTCTAATAGATGTGTTATATCAAATGTTCTGATTCTGTGACCAGTCAGTTGTTGCTTAAAGCTGTCAGGGTTTCAGACGGGACGAACCCAGACGCAGAGAGGAATTAAACAAAGAAAATTTATTAAATACTTCAAACAATCAGGAAAACGAACAGAACATAAATTCGCCACAAGAGGGCATGAAGAAACCTATACCAAAAAATAAACAACAGTAATCAAACAAAAACTTGAACTAAGGAACAATTACGATTTAAATAATAGAAAAACAAAGAATTTTATAAAAGATAATTAAAACACTTAATAAACTAAACTGAAGTAATTCAAACTAAAAAAACTGGCAAGAACTAAAACACATTAAACACTCAACGAACTAACAGGAGTAATACAAACTAAAGCTAGACAAGAACGAATAACATACTAGACGGAGTAAAACACTGCGACGATTAACAAAGACAAACACGGAAAAGGACACGAAACACGGACACGGTTTAAAGAGAAGACAAACTAAAACTGATAACAAATAGCGAAATTACTAACAAATAAACAAGAACGACTCTGAACAAATGACAAATGTTCGGGCTAAAATCAAGCTAGAAACGATGAGCAAATGACCAGACGGACCAGCACAAGACAACAAACGCGAGGGGATTAAATACACAAGGGGAACAACAGGTGCGCGAAATTAACAAAACGAGTAACATGGAACGAGGAGGCAGGGGAATGACGTAAGACCGGAGCACATGGCCGATGAATATGTAATAGCCATGTGCTTCCACACATAACGCACGTAACAAGACAAAGTCAGGATCCTGGCGAAACGCGATTTCAAAGACTAGACAGAGCCAGGATCCTGACAAAAGCATTCTGCCCTACAAAGCCAAAACACCAGTATCAACACTGAAACTGATAAAAAAAAATGTCTTTTATGTCTTTGTTTGATTGTACGATGAAATGCAAATGATAAAAAAGCCTTACCAAATCTTATCATAAATTAAACAAACTTCATGTGTAGTTACTGCATTTTTCATGGAAGTATTGCTCTACAAAGATAGCTAATTATTGTTTACTATTGACTTAATAGTGACTTAATATTGAAAAAATACACCATTCGAATGGCACAAAGGGATGCTTTTCTTAAAGTCATCAAATATAAATTGATTTATTTTTTTATGTAATATTGAAGTGTTTTTTTACTGTATAGCCTGATTACTGTATAGCCTCTGATTGTTTGCTGTGTATGATCTCTGCCTGTTTGACTATTCTAATAAACATACATGGATCCAAACACCTCTGATTCTTCATTACAGAAGACTTTGCTTCACCCGGATCCAGCAGTATTGACGCAGTTGTCATCCGAGTTATCCATGCAGGCTTCCCAGTTTGCCGTCCACCAACATCAGCTCAACCGTCTCTCCACCCTCACGGAGGAGCTGGTGAAGGCTCTACAGGGCGTACAACTCATGAATCAAGAACCGAGCACCGCAAGTCCAGCCACACCAGTCACACTTAACACTGCAAGTCTGGTAAGCCCACGTCTCGCTTTCCCTAAAAAGTTTCAATAGCCCATCAGTGTTTCAATCGTTCATGAACAATATCTTCAGGGACATGCTTGAAAGGTGGGTCATCATATATATCAATGACATACTGATCTACTCTAACTTTGTAAAGGAACACATACAACATGTACAATCAGCTCTGAAATGTCTAGTAGAGTATCAAATATATGTCAAGGAAGAAAAATGTGAATTCCATTCTACTAGTACTGCCTTTTTAGGCTACATCATTAGTTGAGATGGTATTGCCATGGATGAAAAGAAGGTCGCCGTTTCCGGTTGGCCATAACCCAGAACCGTAAAATAATTTCAAAGGTTTTGGTGTTTTGTCAGGTGATTTATCAGAGGCTTTAGCTCAATTGCTGCTCCTTTAACCTCGCTAACTAAGCAAATGTCTGTCAAATTGAATTGGTCATCCCAGGCTGAAAAAGCCTTTGAAGAGCTTAAGACGCGCTTCACATCAGCTCTCATTTTGAAACACCCCGGCCCTGAACTACCTTTTACAGTCGAAGTAGATGTGTCAAACACAAGAGTAGGGGTATCTTATCACAACACCATGGCACACCACCAAAACTATTTCCATGCACCTTTTCCCTTGAAGAAACTATCCTCAGATGAGAGGAACTATGATGTGGGTGACTGAGAACTCCTAGCTATTAAACTAGCACTAGAAG
The DNA here is from genome assembly GCA_036877575.1 of Botia almorhae. Classification (NCBI taxonomy): domain Eukaryota; kingdom Metazoa; phylum Chordata; class Actinopteri; order Cypriniformes; family Botiidae; genus Botia; species Botia almorhae. The sequence goes on along the minus strand of JAZGTJ010002924.1, from coordinate 30,200 downwards.
AATGGAGGCATTGGTTAGAGGGAGCTACTTATCCATTCACTTTCTTAACCGGCCATAAACATCTGAAGTATCTTTGGTTTGCCAAAAGTTTTAACCCCAGACAGGCCTGGTGGGCATTATTTTTTACCAGGTTTCAGTTCTCTGTCATGTACAAGAACACCAAAGCCAACTCCCTCTCATAACAGTCCGAAGAGACTCCTCCTCCCCTAAGTCAAGAACCCATCATTCCAGATAAAATACTCGTAGCTGCCATTCAATGGGATAACATAATAAATCAATATAACAACCATACCCCACCACCCACAACATGCCCCGACAACATAGTCTTTGTTCCCGAATCCTTTCATGATCGTGTAATTTTGCTAGTTCATGGAACCCCCAGCTCAGGTCATTCAGGCATCACAGCGACCATTAAAATTCTGAAGAACCGATTCTGGTGGCCATCTTAATCTAATGACACCATCAAATACATCCATAATTGCAATACCTGTCAAATGGCTAAAAGCTCCAGACAACTCCCCTCTGGATTATTAGAACCTTTACCAAGTTACAAGTTACAAGTGGAGTTTATTGTCATTTCAGCCATATACAAGTACATAGTGAAATGAGACAACGTTTCTCCAGACCAAGGTGCTTCATAAGGCAAACACTGAACATCACAGACATACAGGACTACATAAATTAAACAAAGTATATACATGAAGTGCACAAGTGCAAAACGAATGCAGACAGCACAAGACATTTGTACAGATTGTAAACATAGTGTTTAAAGTGTAAACATTATTATGTATGGTTTGGCAGCCAGATGTGCAAAGAAACTTGCAAGTGCAAAAGAGGGGTGGGGAATGCCCAGTTGTGTATATATATATATAAATGTGTGTGTGTGTGTGTGTGACATCCTTTAGTTCAGTTTTACTAACTATTAAGGAGCCTGATGGCATGGGGAAAAAAGCTATTGCCCAGTCTGGTTGTGAGAGCCTGAATGCTACGGTACCGTCTGCCAGATGGTAGGAGGGCAAAGTGTGTATGGGAGGGGTGTGTGGGGTCATCCACAATGCTGATGGCTTTGCAGATGTAGTGTGAGGTGTATATGTCCATGATGGAGGGAAGAGAGACCCCGATGATCTTTTCCGCTGTCCTCACTACCCGCTGGAGGGTCTTGCGGTCCGAGACAGTGCAATTCCCAAACCAGGCAGTGATGCAGCTGGAGAGGATGCTTTCGATGGTCCCTCTGTAGAACGTAGTGAGGATAGGGGGTGGAAGATGTGCTTTCCTTAGTCTTCTCAGAAAGTATAAGCGCTGCTGGGCTTTCTTGGTTATGGAGCTGGTGTTGAGTGACCAGGTGAGGTTCTCCGCCAGGTGAACACCAAGAAACTTGGTGCTCTTGACAATCTCCACAGAGGAGCTGTCGATGTTCAGCAGAGAGTGGTCATGGTGTGCTCTTCTGAAGTCTACAACCATCTCTTTAGTTTTGTCCACGTTCAGAGGCAGGTTGTTGGCTCTGCACGAGTCCGTTAGCCATTGTACCTCCTCTCTGTATGCTGACTCGTCGTTCTTGCTGATGAGACCCACTACGGTTGCGTCATCGGCAAACTTGATGATGTAATTTGAGCTGTGCATTGCTGCACAGTCGTGAGTCAGCAGAGTGAACAGCAATGGGCTAAGCACACAACCCTGGGGGGCTCCAGTGCTCATTGTGGTGGTGTCGGAGGTGCTGTTCCCGATCCGGACTGTCTCCCAGTCATGATCGGAAACAGGATCCAGTTGCAGAGGGAGGTGTTCAGGCCCAGCAGGTTTAGCTTTCCAATCAGATGCTGTGGGAAGATTGTGTTGAAAGCTGAACTGAAGTCTATGAACAGTATTCAAACACATGTGTCCTTATTGTCCAGGTGTGTGAGGGCCAGGTGGAGGGTGGTGGTGATGGCATCATCTGTTGAGCGGTTGGGGCGGTAAGCGAACTGCAGAGGGTCCAGAGAGGGGGGCAGTATGGTCTTTATGTGCCTCATGACGAGCCTCTCAAAGCACTTCATGATGATGTGTGTGAGTGCAACGGGACAGTAATCATTGAGGCAGGACACAGGAGACTTCTTTGGCACTGGGACAATTGTGGTGGCTTTGAAGCATGCTGACACACCGGTGGTGCTCAGGGAGGTGTTGAAGATGTCTGTGAAAACATCTGCCAGCTGGTCTGCGCATCCTCTGAGCACCCTGCCAGGGATGTTGTCTGGGCCAGCAGCCTTCTGTGGGTTGACTCTATGTAGCGTCTTCCTCACATCGACTGTGGTTAGACACAGCACCTGATCATTAAGAGGAGGGGTGGTCTTCCTCGCCGTCACACCATTCTGTGCCTCGAACCGAGCGTATAAGTTGTTCAGCACATCTGGGAGGGAGACATCACTGTCACAGGCAGGTGATGTTGACCTGTAGTTGGTGATGGTCTGGATGCCCTGCCACATGCGCCATGTGTCTTTGCTGGTCTCAAAATGGTTGTGAATTTTCTGAGCGTGTGTGTGCTTTGCCTTCCTGATATCCCTGGACAGTTTGGCCCTTGCTGTTTTTAGGGCCGCTCTGTTGCCTGCTCTGAAAGAGGAGTCTCAGGTCCTCAATAGCGCACGCACCTCTGCAGTCATCCACGGTTTCTGTTCGGGGCATGTAGTGATGGTCTTGGAGATGGTAACGTCATTAATGCACTTGCTGATGTAGCAGGTCACTGATGTCGTGTATTCCTCCAAGTTGGTGAAGTCGCCGTCAGTTGCCTCTTCCCTGAACATGTGCCAGTCAGTGTGTTCAAAACAGTCCTGAAGAGCAGAGATGGCTCCTGCTGGCCAGGTTTTCACCTGCTTCAGAACCGGTTTCGAGCGTCTGACTAGCAGTTTGTATGCTGGGATTAGCATAACAGATATGTGGTCTGAGTACCCGAGGTGGGGGCGGGGCTCCACACGGTAGGCGCTGGGTATGTTTGTGTAAACAAGATCCAGCACGTTTTTCCCTCTCAGTCCACATACTGAAGGAATTTAGGAAGCACTGACTTGAGATTTGCATGATTAAAATCTCCAGCAACAATAAACAGTCCGTCTGGGTTTAAGTTCTGCAGCTCTCTAATAGCCCCATACAGTTCACATAATAAGCGCTGGGTGGAATGTATACACCGACAATGAAAACAGTTGTAAATTCCTGTGGTAAATAAAAAGGTCTGCATCTAACAGTCACAAACTCCACCAGCGATGAGCAGTAACTAGAGTTCTAGAGTTCTTGCACCATTCCATGTTGATGTAAACACACAATCCACCACCGCGAGCCTAACCACACAGAGCTGTGTTTCTGTCGGCCCTGAACAAAGCCAGCCAGTCTAGCTGAATAGCAGCATTGGAAACTCTGTCGCTGAGCCACGTCTCTGTGAAAACAAAGACGCAGCAGTCTCTGAACTTACGCCGCGATGTTTGCTGGAGTCAGATGTAATCCAGTTTATTGTCCAGGGAGCAGACATTGGAGAGCAGGACTGACGGAAGTGCCGGCCGGCTAGCATTTGTTTTTAGCCTAGCACGGACCCCCGCCCTCTTGCTGCGCTTCCGCTTCCTCGCGCACCGCTTGCGGGGCCCCCTCACCCGGTCATCGGCATCAGGTGACGTCAAGGGCTGGAGGCCTGATCCCTGCAGCAAGCCGAGATCGTGTAACTTCTCTGGCAGATCATATTGCAGAGTGGCTGTAGTGTATTTCCTGCATTCAGTGAGTATATGGCGGTTGTATACACGAACACCGGTAGCATCGATGTCCATGCGCCGTTGGATGTTTACTAAAACAAACAAAAAGCACCATTTTGTTTCTGGAGCAGCCGCTGCGCACTACTGTCACACCGCCATCTTCATGGATTCATCTTGGACCAATACCCCAACGCCCCTGGTCTCACATTGCAGTGGACTTCATTACTGACCTCCCTAGTTCTCAAGGTAGTTCACCATTCTAACAATTGTTGATTATTTTTCCAAGGCAGGCCGCCAAGTTCAATTGCCTAAGATCCCAAATTCCTGGAGACGGCAGAGATCTTAAGATCTTTTGATCGTACAGATAGAACCAATACATCATTCGAATCTGTAAAGGGTCTATTTTTATTTTTATTCACTCATATTAACAATAAAACCCTGTGCTTTTATGAAAAGAAGAAAACAAACAGGGTACGCACTCTGCCTTCGCTGTCTCTGTCATCTCTTTTCACAGACACATAAATGAAACAACCTAAAGCTCAGTGAATACGTGCCCCACAGACATAATAAATATACGTATAGAACGCTTGAAATGTGTACTTTTACATAAACCAATTCAAATCAAAAACAAATATTCTCTTTTTTAATAATCCGTATAAAAGTTAGAAGATGTATAGTTTCACCCGTATCACCTCATTAACGCTAATGTGATCTCGCCTCGCACTGAGCGCGCTGTTCATATGTAAAGTATTTGAGGCGAGTCAAATGTGCGTGCCACTGAAAAGCTCATCATCGAATCTTCAACACAGAATTTACTCACTTTATCTGCGCGTTTGAATGATGCCGCACTACACGAGTGAAGAAGCAATTCAGATGATTCTGAACAGCGAGTTCACCTTCTCCTCAGATGAAGAACGCGACCCAGATTACTTTTAGTTTTGAACAAAGCGCATATATAAACTATGCTATATTTAAACAAATATAATATTATACTACTATGTCTCTTACAAATTGGTGTAAATGCGCTGGTGTAAATGTTATAAATGTGTTATACCAGGTCATTGGTATTCGCGATCCTTTGAGGTGTAAATGTATATAAAAAAAATAATATATATAAACAAACAAGCTGTAAATATCACCGAGAAGTGACCCATTGACAGACATATACGCGCATCTTTTCTTATCCTTTATTATCAGCTGGTAATTGCTCATTGGTAATAACTGCACTCGCAGGTAAATCTCAAATTATTTTGCGTTAAAAATATTTCAAATAAGCTACAAACAATATTCTTTTGTCCTTACATTCTTCCTTCATTCTTTCCTCTGTTCCCTCTCAGTCACACACCTGACTGAAAGGCTCATTATGCAGCTCATTATGCGGGTCTTTGTCTTCTCAGGTGTGAATCACAGCATTATTCATGATCATTCATGCCTCCTTGCATACGGCCGTTTTAAAACAAAAAGTGTTTTCGACAATTAAAATCAATATACTGTTTTGTGTGAACGAGTGAACTAGATGATTCTCACATGATTTTGAAACAAACACTCTAGGCTACAAGATCAMGTTCTCAAAAGTCCTGTGAACAAATGTTCTGTATGTGTTTTATGGCCTTATTTCAGTGACTTCAAAATTTTAGTTTTTCACTAACCACGCATAAACGTTACTTTCTCAAAAGCACAATCATGTACATACATGCAGCTCAAATATTATTGTAGTCCAGTTTGTGATGAATACAATGTTATCAGACTTTAGCTATTTATATGTTTATAAGCACCTGAAAAAAGCACAAATGTCAGAGCATGTCAAAACTTCTCCAGGGCTCCANAACACCCTCGGACCCCAGAGGGTTAAACCAAGAGATCACCCACTTCTTAAGATCCTACTGTCACAAACGACAGAATGATTGGAGCGATTCCTGATGTGGGCGGAAAATGCCCAGAACTTACTGGTTAAGCCATCAACTAGATTAACCCCCTTCAAATGTGTGCTAGGCTTCCAACCCCCCTTTTTGCTTGGTCAAACCCACCACGCTACCTGCCATCACAGACTGATTACAGAGGAGTAAAGAGGTATGGGATAGAGCACAAACACATCTGTTACACGCAGTCAGACACCAGACCCTTTATGCCAATGCACATCATTGTTATGGTCCCACATACGCTCCTGGTCAATGTATCTGGCTCCCGACTCGTGATTTAAGGCTCAAGCTCCCATCCAAGAAACTTTTCCTATTCAAATAATAAAAACAAATTACTCCAGTTTCATTTAGACTCAAATTACACACTAACTACCGCATTTCTCCCACCTTCCACATGTCACTCCTGAAACCTGCTGGTGGTCCGGTCGGAGAGGCTGAGGAAGCACCTGGTGAACAGACCCCCATGATTATGGTCGACGGCGAGGAGGCTTACAGGGTCCGTAAGCTTCTCGAATCCAGGCGCCGCGGCGGTATGTTGCAGTACCTGGTGGACTGGAAGGGGTATGGTCCGGAGGAGAGGTCGTGGGTGAACACAGGTGACATCCTAAACCCCACGCTAACCGCAGAATTCCACCGGGATAACCCGGAGAAGCCGGCCCCTCATCCCCATGGGAGACCTCGGCGCCACCATCCTCCTCGTGTCGGGAGCCGCTCACGGGGGGGGCGTTGTCTCTGTTACGGTGGAGGCTCCAGCCTCTTCGCCACCGCGCAACCAGCTGGAACCATTGCCCAAATACTAACCGGAACATCATGCACTACATCTCCCATCATGCACCTCACCTTCCGCTGATTATTCCTGCTCTACACCTGATCCTTGTTCACTCCTCCATATAAACCGGACTTAAACTAAATGTCATTGTGAAGTCTTAAATTGCCTACATGCAGCAAAAGTTGTCATTTTGTGTATTACTTTGGATTGTCCCTGGTTCTTGATTGTTTGCTAATTGCCTTATTGACCCGGAGTGTCTTACCGTTTTGATTATCTGCTGCCTGCCCTGATTTTGGATTACTGTATCGCCTCTGATTGTTTGCTGCCTGCATTGACTATCGCCTGTTTAATGTTGTTCCCACTGTGTTGCCTCTGATGTATCTGTTTGCTGTGTATGACCTCTGCCTGTTTGACTATTCTAATAAACATACCGCACATTAGTGTTGTCACAATACTGGAATTTCAATTTCAGAAAAAAAACTGGCACAATGTTAAGGGTGTAAAATTTTAGTTTTTTTCTTTTATTGGTTTATATTTAATATTCAATATTATACATGAACAAAAATATCTTGAGGTAGTGCACTTGTTTCAAAGGCTCTACTAATAAAGTGCTTAAGTTAATGGTAACAGATATTTGTTAACATTAACACATGAATTAACAATGAAAAAATACTTCTAAAACATTAATATAATACAATAAAACATTAATATAAAACAATAATATTTCTTATTTGCTAATATGTACCATTGTATTTTTATTAACTAATGTTATAAAAGTTTATTAAATACTGTAACAAATCTATAGCTCATTGTTCATTCATGTTGATTAATACATTAACATGTATATGATGAACAGATTTTAATTTTGAATTCACATACATTAATTGATTGACGGACATAAATAGAGCGCTATAATAAATGCGGATGTGCAAAGGTGCATCACATGCGAAAACAAACCTCACTGGAACGACATGAGGACACTCATATCAGCAACAATACTGGGCCATCTTGGTTAATATTTAAGTAATGTTAAAATCAGAGCAGTTACCAACCTCTTAAAACGCTTTCTATAGGTCCGAGTGTCTGTCTTTCAGGTGCTTTGCTCAATTAGTGGCGTTAGCATCTTTTGTTAGCACTGCTTTGTAACAACGCTTGCATATTGGCATGCTTGTGTCTTTTGCCTTTCTGTGTTCTGTGTCCTTCTGTGTTGTCTCAAATCTAAAATAGTTGCAGTCAGCACTTCTGCTGTGACCAAAGCCAGTCACGGCCCCGCACTTGCATCTTACTCACTAACGCAATTTAACCAGAGTGAATGAGACGAGGCAGGCGCTGCAGTCATGTGTGCTGTGTGTCAACTCGCTGTTGGAAAGAAGGGAGAGAGTGAAGGCGCCAAAGCTAGACTGCTATCAGCACATCGATACTTCGGGAAATGAGTATTCGTATAGTTTCATATATTTCAGTATCGATATTTATCGAAATAACAATATTTTTGACAACACTACTGCACATGGATTCAAATATTCTTCGTTATTCTTCATTAGCTGTTGTTTTTCTGCTCGGTTAACAAATAAAAATGCTTGTATAGTCAAACCAGTCGAGACTGTGTCTGTGCTCCGAATGGTGAGGCAAAAAAATAGACCTGCAGCAAGACCTAGACAAAATCTTATTTTGATTAAACCATAAAATAACAAGAGAGAATATTTAAGGTTGGTTGTATTTCCAAATACTGTTCTGGTAAATTCGTCTGGTTCTTTCACAAGAACCGTTATAGGGAGATTCTCGCGCATAGAAAACCACCGCCAAAGACAGTTCAACAGTAGTTTATTAATAGCCCTCTGAGCAGGGTTGCGACTAATCTTTTCGGGATTGAGGTGACTCCCCTCTTTTTGGTAATACTCTTGAATATACACCTCTTTGTTGGTGTCCGTAATCAAGTTTAACAGCTAACCAGCTGCTTGTTGCTTAAATCGCAAAAACATTTTCACATATTCGCAAAACAAAGTATCCGAACGTTGCGGAAAGTGCCAAACTTTGTTGATTCCCACAACCTCGTACCTTTTCTCAATTGCTTTTAATAGCTTAATACTGACCCAGCAACCCGAGAGCGCCCTCTTCTCATCCTTGTGCATACAATTTGACGTTTGATTTTGCTTGTGTGAGCATGTGCGACATAAAGGGAACATGAGTTTACTGTCGCATCTGTAAGGGAGCACGGGGTGTAGTAATTTACGGGAAGGGGGCACGGTGGCTTTGATAAGGAAGTAATAATTCTCAATCGGTTCAAAGTCACTGAAAATAATTTTGGGGTGGCCTATAGGGTAGGTTTTCCTGGCCTGAGAGAAGGGGTACAGGCTGGTGAAATCAAGCTTATTTTTTCACCTTCAAACGTTTGGTGATAGAGTTAGTGGGTTATCTAAAAGCAGGTTTCAAAATCATAGAAAATGTACTTCTTATTAGGGTTCTTGGTCGCTATGGGTTGAATAAAACACTTGTGCATCCCCTCATTCGACAGATCTTCTCAACAATAAAAGTACCTCAGGGGCGAACATTTGTGACCAGAGTTAGGGTTGTGGATCATAAATTCATACCGCCTGTTGCATATATTACAGTATTTTATCACGTTGCACGGTACGCGATCTTTGCTCAGGACATTATTCTTGTGTTTTTCGTAGCAGTAGTTGGAATTGCAAAATCTCCAACAATCCGCACAATTTATGATTCTTTTAGGGTGTTTGTAACAGTCCGAGTCAAAGCACACATTGCAGGCTCGTTTGGTGTCCGACGTTGTAACCTTTATAGCAGTGCGTAGACACGTCATGTAATAGTGCTTGCCTGTAAATAGAGATGCACAATTATTTGCGTCGTTCATGGGGCAAAATGAGCTCATCTTTTTTGTTTTGATTTCCTGATTGAGCGCTAAATCTGTGAGTTTAAGACGACCCCCTCCTTGTCTGTTCATAGCCACGCTAGCGCTGATCTTGATCATATTGTCGGACAGCAGGCTATAATCGCTCTGTGAAATCTTTTCAATCCCGCTTGTCACCAGCGTTCAGGGGTTGTGGGGCAAAAGAGCTCGTTGACGGTTGCTTGGTATCTACATTGTCAATAAGGGTCATCGGCTGGCTAGACCTACCACACTCATTGTTTAAGGCACCTCCGTGTTTCACCCTAACAGTCTTTTCACGATTTAAAACTTTTTGTAGTCTTACGCACAAATCAATATTACGACTTTCTTCTATAGTTGCTTTTAAATTAGAAGCGTGTTGCGTCAGCGTTATACTTAAAGTAGCCTCAGAGTCCTGATACATATTTATCAGTTCTTGTAATCTGTCACATGCGTGATATGGGGTATCCGTGTGCATTCTGATAGCATCTTGCAACAGGTCTGAGAGCGTCTGATCCGAATGACGATCATGCTCTGCGAATGAACGGAAACAAATTTCATGTGCCAACACGTATATATTTTCAGGTAGCATAATGTGATATTTACGTTACATTGCTTATAAAAGCAACACAAACATAAACTGTAAAAAGAAAAAAATCATACGTATACCATAAAAGAGTAATTCATACAAAGAATACAAAAAAAAGTATTTTAAACAGATTATAAAAGGAACATCAAACGTTGATCATTAAACAACCATACAAACATAAAAAGTGTTTGGTTAAAAAATGGGTGTTTATAGAGCAGAGGAGTTTGACTATGAGTCTTCTCTCTTTTAAATGTTTATTCAAAACATCATGCAGTCCTCTGAAACTATTTTTAATCACCTGATTTTGATGATGTAAAGTACCTCTTGTCTCGTCTTGTTGGCGATCCAACAGCTCACAAACACGATCCTCCACATTCCTAATTTCAGCAGCCTACTCGTCCATTCTGTTGCTGATTTCCCGAAACAGGTCATAGCGTTCGTGTGTAGAATGTTTAGGCGTATACCCGCTTTCTCCTGACAAAAGCGTTAAAATCAGCGGTGTCTCCCTATCTCTCAGGGATAGATCCTCACTGTGCTTATCATCCTAGGACACCCGATTCCAAGCATTTAGCTGAGAGAATGTTTGCCATATCATCATCAGCTTCAAAACGTGCTTCTATATGAAAAAATTGTGGTTACTTAAAAGCTAATCGCATGCTTACAGTTTATTAATAAAATTTAATAAATCAGATGGATAACTCACCATCAACTACTTTGTCAACAGGATTGTTCAGTTCGCGATGATACGTATCAATAGCTGGGTCGTTTGAATCATCATTCGGCGTTGACAGGTCGATAAAATCTACAGGTGTTAGAGTGTGCTGAATATTAGGTTCATCATATGAGTTAAATCAACCTGTTATGCTGATCAGAAAAACATTTATCGTTCTCGTCGACGAGACTACCCGGCGCTGTCGCTATTTAAAGGACATAGGTTTTAGATATTGATATTAATGAAACATCATTGTAATTATCAGAAATACATGTACTGAGACTCACCCGCATATTTAAAGCGGTCAGCAACATTCCGCGCCTCATCATTTGAACCTATACGATGTAAAAAACTTAGATAATGAAACATACATCATCTCCGATTTACTGTACAGCCTTACGGTCGCATGATCCTTACGTCATTAGCACATGTCAAACGATTCAAAATAAAAGCAACCTCAAATCATGTACATCTTTTTTCAAAATAAAAGAGGTCGTATAAAGATACACATACATAACGGTTCAACATATCCGATGCAAAGTAAAGGATACCCTAAAAAGTCACCCGAATAAGAGCGTGAATACAATATCCAAGGATTGCAATATACGCTTACTATTGATTGTATCAATACACACATCATTTTTTCATATCAAAAATATTTATCCTTATTTAAAAAAACACTCTATTTATCCGCATACATAATCATATTTTATATAAAAACTATTTATCCCATTTAAAAACACACTTCCAGGTTTAAGGTCATTTGACACCACACCCCCGAACAGGGTGCTTTTGATCATTACTTTCAACTGACCTATTTGACTGTTTATTGTGATCCACTGGTGATGTAAAATGTCTGTGCGTACAGTGGCGGTTCTACATTGAATTGCGCCCCGGACGAGACTCCCTCCCGGCGCCCCCCGACCACTTCGCGCCACCGCCTCCCCCCGCTCGCTCTAACTCCTTCCCGACGCCACGCCCCCTCCCCCCGCTCGCTCTAACTCCCTCCCAACGCCCCCCAACCACTGCGCGCCACACCCGCTCGCTCTAACTCCTTCCTGGCGCCCCCCGACCACTTCGCACCACGCCCCCTCAGCTTCTGGGCGGCTCCTTCAGCACAGGTATCATAGGTAATAGGACACCGCTTAGCGCCACAGATGACTTTTTTTTTTCCTCAAAGTTCGTGTGCCGCCCCCCCACGTGACATGACAAAATGCCGCCTCAGGCGGCTGCCCCGTTCACCCATGCCTAAAACCGCCCCTGTGTGCATATCTCAGGAATATTACCTTAATGCAAATGAGCAGCAATTTCACCAATGAGTGTGAACATTGACACTCATGTGAGCCATGTGGGCCGAATGGCGGGGATGGTACTAGTAAAAATACGTTGTAAACAACATACAAGAATATAATACAAAAATCTTTAAAAACTACTCTAAAAAATGGCCATTTGTGCAGGCTGTTAATAACGAGATGCATTATGAGATGCATTAAGTGAATGCTTGGCAAAGACTTGTATCTTTATTTTAGAGTTGAATTGTGAAAGTGTCTGAGCCCCAAAAAGTGTTAGGAAGGGTTATTCCAGAGTTAAGAGCCAAATGCAAAAATGCTTTACCTCTGTCTACTACCAAAGATCCAGAGTTTATGACCTTAAAGAGCATGTTGGTTAAATATAGTTTCTAAAATTTTTTAATTATTTAATATTTTAAATAATTATTTGAATATTTCTAATAATACTGCCAAGGGATAATACTGCCAATACTGCTACTGAGAATAGCAGAGGGCGTAAAACAGATCCTTTTTTATAAGAAAAAAAAGGTAATGGTCAGACAGTTAAGATCTGAAACACTGCAATGCCAGCTCCTGAACACCAATGTAAGATTGTAACAATCTAAAAATATGCCATGATCTATATTGTCAAATGCAGCATTGAGATCAAGTAAAACTAGTGGTGAGATGCAGTGGTCCAATGCTAGATGTTCCTTTTAGAGGGAACTAGACGCTGCATCATGGCTTGACACTATGGGGGAAAGTGCTTCAGGCGTGCAAATAATTTTAAGCAAATAAAAATCTAAAAAAAGTGTGTTGTGCATTTGTATTCAGCCCCTCTGCGTCAATACTTTATAGAGCTGCCATTACAGCTGCAAGTCTTCTGGGGTATGTGTCTACCAGCTTTGTACATCTAGAGACTGAAATTTTTGCCCATTCTTCTTTGCAAAATAGCTCAAGCTCAGCCAGATTAGATGGGGAACGTCTGTGAACAGCAATTTTCAAGTCTTTCCACAGATGCTCAATGGGATTTAGGTCTGCACTTTGACTGGGCCATTCTAACACATGAATATTTTTTTGATCCAAACCAATCGATTGTAGCTCTGGCTGTATGTTTAGGGTCATTGTCTTGCTTGAAGGTGAAGGTGAAGTCTTTTGCAGCCTCCAACAGGTTTTCTTCCAGGATTGCCCTGTATTTCGCTCCATCCATCTTTCCATCAACTCTGACCAGCTTCCTTGTCACTGCTGAAGAAAAGGTGTGTTCAGGGTGATGTGTTACTTTTCCACCACACATAACGCTTTGCATTTAGGCCAAAAGTTCAACTTTGGTCTCATCTAACCAGAGCACCTTCTTCCACATGTTTGCTGTGTCCCCTAAATGGCTTGTGGCCAACTGCAAATGGGACTTCTTAAGTCTTTCTTTCAACAATGGCTTTCTTCTTGCCACTCTTCCATAAAGGCCAGATTTGTGGAGTACACGACTTATAGTTGTTCTGTGGACAGATTCTCCCACCTGAGCTGTGCATCTCCAGAGTGACCATGGGCCTCTTTGCTGCTTCTCAGACCAGTGCTCTCCTTGGTCTTCATGTCTTGGTTGGTTTGCAGTTGTGGCATACTTGTTCCATTTTTGGATGATGGATTGAACTTTTCCACAACTTTATCCCTGACTTGTCTGGTGAGTTTCTTGGTCTTCATGATGCTGTTTGTTCACTAGTGTTCTATAACAAACCACTGAGGCCTTCACAGAACAGGTGTATTTATACTGAGACTAAATTACACACAGGTGGACTCTACTAACTAATTAGGTGACTTCTGAAGGCAATTGATTGCACTGGATTTTATTTAGGGGTATCAGAGTACAGGGGGCTGATTACAAATGCACGCCACACTTTTCAGATTTGTATTTGCTTACAATTTTGAAAACCGTATATCATTTTCGTTCCACTTCACAAGTACATGCTACTTTGTGTTGGTCTATCACATAAAATCTCAATAAAATACATTTAAGTTTGTGGTTGTAAGGTGACAAAATGTGAAAAAGTTCAAGGGGTATAAATTCTTTTGCCAGTCACTGTAGTGTTGTGTGCCATGAAGCCTTTATAAGGCACTTGCAAAATATGTCATCTGCTTCTTGTCTTCAGGAAGCCTATTTGTCTGCATGTTAGTCTGTTCTGAGTATGATGGAAAAAGATGTTAGTGCTAGGAAGCAGCTAGAAAGGAAGCAAAAAAAAGAGTAAGTAAAAGAAGAGAATAAATAGTAATATAAATAGTAAATAAATAAGAGAATAACAAGAGTTAAAAGAAGTTTAAAAAGTGTGTGCACTATACTGTGGGCCAGCCCTATGAATGTCAACATGTCAGGCCAGACCGTCAGTTTAGACTTTAATTCAACTCCAGGCACTCAGGTCCTCTTGGGTTGACAAGCCTATTTTCTGCTCCTGATGTTCTTTGTGTTACGAAGGAGGCTCCTAGAGTACTAGTACACTTCCCATGGGCCCCATGGGCCCCGTATCTGGGGCTCTATTTCCATGGGCCCCATATCTGGGGCTGATTACTTCCTGTTAGGTTCACCTGTTCTCAATCAAGTGGTCTATTTAAACCCTGGACTCTGTTTAATCAGTGCAATGTCTTGTATTGCTTCGGCCTACATTTCAGAGCATTAATCCCCCTGTTGTTTTCCTGGTTTTTGTGTTTGGACTGTTTCTGGTTATTTCTGATTGTTTGCTGCCTGCCCTTTGACTCTGCCTTGGATTACGTTTTTGGATTGTTTGCTGCCTGGCCAGAACTGTGACTGTTTAATGTTTATGATTGTTTGCCGCCTGCCCCGGACTCTGCCTGTATTACTGTTTCTGATTTTGCCTTTCCCCAATAACACTGGTTGCAGGTTTTGACCTTTTGCCTGTTTTGGACTATTCTGATTAAAATGCTGGAAATGGATCCTCATGACTCCACGTCCCCATTACAGATGACATCGCCGGACAACGATACAGCAGCCATGCAGCAGCTCACATCTGAGCTGTTCGCTCAAGCCTTGCAGATCGCAGTACATCAGCAACAACTGGTACGATTAACCTTACTAACGGAGGAATTAGTAACTCCAAGGTGCTCTAACTAATAACCTCTCCTGCCCTAGTTCACAGCCCCTTCTGAGCCAATGCAGGTTAATTTTGCATGACTGTCTGTCAAGGAACGAGAACATCTATACTTTATGTCTATACTGTGGTAAACACGGACACATGAAATCCAATTGCCCCGCTAGACCTCCCTCTGGCAATTCACCGGTAAGTGTAGCCACCATTTAAGGAAGTAAAAGTAACAATATTCAAATTCGAGTAACTCTAGTCTTAGGCAAACATGTTATTTCTACTTCTGCTCTAGTTGATTCTGGTGCAGCTGCTAATTTTATTTAATCAGAATTTGCAGAAGTTAATGATATTCCCCTAACTTACTTTCCGGTCTGCCCTGGCTGCGTTTGCGCAAACTGATTATTTCATGGGGAGAGGGCCAACGTTTACAGTGGGGTAAAGAATGTCGCAAGCGCTGTTTGGTCAAGGTTAGCCATGTCAACACATCACCCTTATGTGCTAAGGGGCCCAACAGACCAAAAGTTTACCTTTCTGGCAGAGTATTTAGACCTAGCCTTTGTTTTCAGTAAACAGAAAGCTTTACAACTACCACCTCACAGAGCTGTCAATTGTACAATTTTTCCCCTTTCTCAGCCTGAATCTGAAGCAATGTCCCAGTATATCTCTGAAGAATTAGCTAAGGGCTTTATTCGCCCTTCTAATTCTCCTGCATCGGCCGGGTTCTTCTTCGTTAAGAAGAAGTACGGTGGTTTGCGTCCATGTATTGACTACCGAGCATTGAATGAAATAACAGTTGTTTCGTTACCCATTATCCCTAGTTCCTGTGGCTCTAGACCTGTTTGTGAAAGGAGAGAAGTGTGAGTTCCACAAGACCAGCATCTCCTTTTTGGGTTACGTAATTAGTCAAGATGGAGTAACGCTAAAAATGTCAGGTTTGCGCGGGAAAGAAGAAACAAGAACGCTCCTAAATGCGGAGCACAGGAGAGAATGCGAACACTGACTTGACTAGGGATTACACAAGAGTGAGTGAACGAGAGACAGAGAACAACTAGATAGAGAACACACCAGCACAGGACAGCAGACACAAGGGCATTAAATTAAAAAAGGGAACAATGATGAACAGGTGCGCAACATTAACTCAAACAAGGAAACAAGGAGGTGGGGCAATGACGCAAGACCAGAAAGCACATGGCAGATGTAGACACAACAGAGCCATGTGCTTCCACACAAAATGCACACCCAGAGCGCAGGTCTAGACTCCGACTCCAAACGAGAATCGAACAATGCTGTAACAAGCCGAAATCTAAACTGACATATAACACTGATTGTGTCAGGATCCTGGCAAAACGCGATCTCTCAGACTGAACAGGAAGCCAGGACCCGGAGGAAAAGGTCCGTGCAGTAACCGACTGGCCTGTCCCTAAGACAGTAAAGGAAATTCTCCAATGCTTACTTGGCTTCACGATTTGTCTTTGTAAAATTTTATTTCTTGCAAGGGAGATCAGTTATGAATAGGTAAAGCTTCTGAAGATGGGTTAAAGATCTTAAAGTTGAGTGTTTGCAACAAGCTTATATATGGTACATTTGGGGTGTTTCATCTGCACATATATCTGCTATTCACCAATTACATTTACATTTACATTTACATCCAATTAGTATCCAATGTTCACAGTTTATCACCTTATATAGAAAGTTTTAGTATACCAATCTCGTTAAGTCTTAGCCCAAAATCTCCTTTGCAGAAATAGGAAACAGATTCTGCTGATGCTCGACAGTGCAATCGTTTCCTCTACCTAGGGTGAGGTGCATAAAGTTAGCATCATCAGCATATTTTCATGACAGCTAAAGAAGAAACGGAATCAGATGTCTCATAATAAGGTTCACAGTCAAAATCATAGACAATGTTAATGCTATATTCATGAATACAAAAATTTCTTCCATATTTCCCCCCCCTTTTTGTCATTTTGACAACCTTAAGACATAAATAATTTTTTGTCATTAACACATAAAGCATCTGAGTGTTATGTGTACAGACTCTTATTTTGAAGTTCTCTGTTTGTTTCTGGTTGTTCCTGTTTTTCTTCCTGTTTGTCAATCATCATCACCTGGTTCACTTTGATTAATCTCACTATTTAAGTTCCCTGTTTGTATGTCTAGTTTGTCGGTGATTGTTTGTAGTGTGAATTCCTGCGCATGCCCTCGATATCTTGTTCTTTGTGTGTTTTTTGGATTACTCGGATTGTTATCGCCACTGTATACCTGTGTACCATGTACTACTTGTTGCCCATTGTTAATATTTATACGGTTAGTGTTTGTTTGTTTTCTATCATTAAATACCTTTTTGTTATTTATCCCCGCGTCCAGCTCTATCGTTCCTGTTCCACAAACGCTAACCATAACACTGAGTAACCATCTGCTGCATGCTGTCCCTCTCAGGTTTTCACATACAGAAGATCAGAACAACAATTACTGTTATTGGCAGTAATGTGTGAATTAACCAATAGCCCCATCCTCCCCACAGGTGAGATAACCATCCCAGCCAGGAGTCACTTCCCTGTGTTGGCGCTTTTACGGCACTTTTCTTGTGGGCTATTATATCAGTAAGATTGTTGTTATAGTCAGGTATATGAAAACAATATGATATTCCTAACATTTTACAAACACCAACTCTTTCTTGCTGTTAACATATCTAACACCAATCTATTCTGCACTACATCATCTCTTATTTTGGTCATTTCATCAGGTTAGATGACGGTTTAGAGTAGTTTCAGTGTTGTTTGCTAATGCTAAGACTTGCCATGCTAAACCATTCAGCTTGCTAATTGTCGCTGCTGTTCCTCCCCCTAGGAACAGAGACCATCCTAGTGCAGGCCCCTGCTTTGTCCACGGGTCCCACAGCTTGCATCCTCTGTAGTCAGCTGGCATCTCATCTGACAGTAGCACGGATCTCTTCTTCCTGGCCGATGCGTCATTCTCCTCGTTCTTGAGATACACAGTAGTTCCCACGGAGTACACGGTGTTCCCACTGAACACTGGGTAACAGCAGCCCATCCAAGTCTTGGCTGGCATGTGATGATAGGCTTTGTCTCCACATACCCACACCACCGTTGGCAACGTGTCATTCAGCTTATCAAATGGACATGTAATGTTGAATCTTGCACCGTTTACAGTCGAGGTACAATTTTGTGTAACATTCGCCATATCAATCCTTATTTTACAGACAGATCATCGGAGTGTGTGTTTAGAACACTTTGCAGAGCACACGCATACATCGAGTTTCATTGGTACAGTCAGTACCACTCCGTTAGGTTGGCTTCATTCCTTGCAATAAGCTTGATGTTATTCTTAATACTGTGGTGATTTGTTGTGGTATTTTGCATTCTGTGTCATTCACACTCAGTGGCGCCACTCTCCAGGCGTGTGACAATTGCAAACACCACCAACAGCTCTTGTTGATTTTTAACTCTTGTTTCTGTAGTACATCCAGTGCAAAGGCTTTGCATAAAAGCATTGCTTTCTTCACTTCAGGATTACATCCGTTTCTTACTTTAGTTGTGAGCCACGCGTCTTCATCTTTTAGTTCAGCAAGTAATTCTTTGACTGGTTCTGGGGTTTTCGGGATTACAGTCAATCTCACCTCTTGGTGGTAGTCTTTTCCCCCTCTTTCAACAGCACACCAATATGTGTCTGTGTCTTTATTCTGTGCACCTGTCAGCGTCACCTTCATGTCTTTGTCTGTACAGTCCCAAGTGGTGTCTTGGCTCTTGTCTGTAACTCCCAGCTGCTCCTGTACAGTTTCGTATATGCCACCACGTCCCTCCATGCACATGTTTTTTTTGCAGACATACACTGGTTCGCTCCACCGAGAGCACGTAGGACATTTAAACTTAAGGGGGTTACACTCAAAGGTTACCGTTGAATTTATTTATACCATGACCTGTACTAGTTCCCTGTACAATTTCTCTCCGATGATGAGGTTTGGCAGTATAATTTCTGTTGTTCATGTAGTTTTCACTGAGAGTCGCATTCCTTGGTGTCTCACTTTGCTGAGATGACATGAAAGCTATTGTACAAACAATTCTCGCTATGCATGCCAGAAACAAAGTAGTTTTAAACATACCACATAGTCCAGGGATTCCTCTGAAGGGGTTCCATAGTCGTGTTCTCTCCATCTTCACCTCCTAATTCCAGGGAACCTTTGAAAACTTTCAGAGAAGATAGTAAATTTGCCCTATCTTCAGATGGCGGGTGGCCCCCACACTCACTAAAAAATCTTGTTTTTCCGCCTAGCACAGCCCTAAAAGTTTTCACCTGGTTTTCGTTGGATGCATACTATCCTCCTTCGTACTCCCAGTAAGTGATATGCAACTTGGTTAATTTGGCTGTTACAATTACCTCGCACCAAATTACTGTCGGTCTGTACCCTTGTTGTGATACAGCATATACCTTTGTGAATCCTCTATAATCCTCATCCCTCCAGTTCTGCCATGTGTGGGCAGTTGTGGCAAGTATCACAAGGACTGACGAGACAGTGTGTAGCAGTTCTTGTGTTTTCCTCAGCCAACGTCTTCCCAGTGTGTGTACTATCTGGCTCTTTGCTGATGGATCAAACACTCTTACTGGTTTCCACTCAGGGTGTCTAAATTGAGCGTACTCTTCAGCTGTGAGTTTACCTATTTTGACCACATGTCCACCATGAGCAAGCAATATTTCTTTCCCTTACATTGAGGGACATGGTTAATTCGATGAAATCCATCATTAGATGGTCAAATTGTCCTCCTGGTGGTAGATGTGAAGTCATATGCATATGCAGATGTGAAGTGTACCCTTTGCAATGTTATGTGGCACAAAAAAAAAATTCAGCATAGGTTGTGAAACCCTTTATATACCATGAGGCTGTCAATTGCTCCACCATCCCCCCTTTTGACACATGGTCTAACCCGTGTGTCAACTTGGCATAATGTCGAAAGAAATGTTTGGGCAAACATGGTAACCCATTTAGTCCTTCCCAAATACCATCTTTAATCGTACAGTTACACTTTCTCCATCCATCCTTTTCTGTCTGTGCTGCAAAAGTCTGCATGCTGTGAAGAAAAGAAAAAGACCAAACTTCCTGTGTGTGGTTAGTTAAGTTTTACACAGGCGAGCTCTTTACCTTGGATGGCAGCTAGTTTTGCAGCTGCATCTGCTCGGTCGTTTCCTGTAGAAACAAAGTCATTAACTCGTGTGTGTGCGCAGCGCATTTGCAGACTGCATTCTGCTTGGGGAGAAGAATAGCTTCTAAAAGGTCAGAAACAAAACGAGCATTTAAGATTGGTTTCCCATCTGACTTGAGAAATTTTCTATGTTTCCATAAAGCAACTCCAAATGCATAACTAGAGTCTGTATAAATAGTAACTTGTTTATTTGACATCAGCTTACATGCAGATGTGAGAGCAATTAGTTCAGCAGCTTGTGCTGATAAATTGGACGGAAGTTTATGAGAGAGTATCGTTTGTAAAATTGTTGTCACTGCAAAGCCAACAATATTAATGCCTGTTGTGGGGTCCCGTGATGCAGACCCATCCACAAAAAGAACACAGTCACAGTCAGGTAAGGGAGTGTCTAACAAGTCTGGTCGGGGAGTACAAATTAGGTCTAGGGCAGTCATAGGGCAGTCATACAGCAGTGATGTTCGTCACCAACCCCCTCTGTGGGGAGAAGTGTCGCAGGGTTAAGTATTGTACAGCGTTTCACAGTGATATTAGGCATGTCAAGTAAAACAGTGTTAAACCTCAGCCAACGGGCTGTTGACAGATTAGATGTTTCTGTTCCAATAAAATCATAGAATCCACATGAGGTACCATGAGACTTAGATCATCGTAACCCACAAATTCTTTTGAAGCCAAAACAGCTTTTTCGGCTGTATTTTTTTTGTAACAGCATGTAAACACTTTGGCAAACCTGCTGCTACAGTGTCGAATTTACTAGAGAAATATGCAACTGGATGTAATCTGTCACCATGAGTTTGTAATAAAACGAATGTCATAAATGTCATTCTTCTCATCTACCATTTGCACAAAAGGTTTTTGTGGATCTGGAATGCCCAGTGTTAGAGTCATTGATAATTGAGTTTTCATGTTGCAGAATGCTATCTCTGCCTCTTCCGTCCACTGTAAAGCAGTGGTGGAGCCAGAGCTCTTTGTGAGTGTAAGTTGTCGTAAGGGTTGTTCTAAAATGGCATAATTAGGGATAAAAGTACGACAATATGAACACATACCCAGAAAATAGAGTATTTGTTTCTTTGTGGTTGGGTTTGGTACGTTTATAACAGCAGGTACTCTTTTCTCAGATAGGGACTTTCCCTAAGGGGTAATGACATGACCCAAAAATGTTACTCCCTGTTTTACAAACTGCAGCTTACTGGCTTTGTGACCCTCCTGAGCAAGATGAGTGAGAAGTGTAACTGTGTCTTGCACACAGACACTTTTAGTAGCACTACACAGTATTAAGTCATCAACATATTGTAAAATGCAGTACCCGGAGAAAGTTTGAGAGGTTCGAGACTACGTCTAAGAGCCTCATTGTAAATTGTTGGGCTTTTGCAATACCCTTGACATAACCGTGTAAAGGTGACTTGCCATCAAAGTTAAAAGCAAACCAAAATTGGCTGTCCTTAACCATTGGCAAACTAAAGAAAGCATTGGCAAGATCAACAACTGAAAATCAGGTATTTGAGGTATTTGTGACATAATGGTGTAAGGATTTGGCACATTTGGTGCTCTAGGTTGAACAGCTGAGTTTTCTGTCTGCAGGTCTTCAGATCTCCATTCTGTTGGCTTGCCATCCTCTCTGATCTTCTTAACAGGAAAAATTGGAGTGCGCACAGGTGGATCATGACACAGAACTATGATCCCTTCCTCTAATAATGATTTAAATAATCTGACTTTGGGGTAATAGAAATTGGTTAACAGTTCTTTATTAAGCCTACATCATATTTGTGTTTTGCCTATACCATACCCGGCACTGCGGACAATGCAGGGTGAACGTCTGATGGAGTTAATACAGAAAACATTGCATTCAAGGGTTGTGCTATTTGCACCAAAACTCTTGTTACAGTAATCACAGTAGCATTGGGACTTCGATAAGCTTTCAATGCAGAGCTATAATACACATTGTGATCACATAACATCCAGGCTGCAGCCAGACTACACTGTTTCACAATTGTACCAACTGTGTACCATTCCGCATCAACCCTAGTTGCTAATTGATCCTCTGACAGAGAGATTCTGAGTGCACACGAGTGCACCGACCAGAATAACCACTCGGTTTTTATGGTTTCTCCTGGCAGATCAAAGAACCAACTACTTTCAAAAGATGTGTCTCTTTCTGTTACGGCGTGTGACGTGCAGTGTAGGTCACTAGGCAGCATAAATTTGGTCTTTGGATCATTAATTTTGTCACATACTATTGCACAAATTTTAGTTAGCCATTTGGGGTCTTGTGTTAACCATTCATAGGCAAACTGAGCTTCAGCTGGATGTCATGGGTGTGCCTTTTCAGTCACCATGACTCCATTCTCATTGGCAGTTAGACATATACCCAATTTGCACATTAAGTCTCTCGCCATCAGTGGTACTGGGCAGGAGTCAGACAACACAAATTGATGTGTGGTTGTCCAACCCTGTTCAGTTTTACACTAAAGTGGAGCTGTTAAAGGTTCAGAAACATGATGCCCAGAAGTTGACACACAAACTACAGTGTCTTTAGTCAGCGGCGGTTTACATGACAGGTCACACGGCCGTATGGTGGATCTTCTTGCACCACTTTAAACTAGAAATGGTATCTGCATACCTTCTACCCACAGAGAAAATCTAGGCAATGTATTAAAACATTCACATTTGTACATAGCAAAATTCAACTCAGAAGAAACAGTATTGCAAGCAAGTTCTTCATTGCAGAGAGCATTATCAGTGTATGGGTATGTGTTTGTAGTTAGTATGTTACCACTTTCTCTTTC
This sequence comes from Botia almorhae, assembly GCA_036877575.1. NCBI lineage: Eukaryota > Metazoa > Chordata > Actinopteri > Cypriniformes > Botiidae > Botia > Botia almorhae. The sequence goes on along the minus strand of JAZGTJ010002924.1, from coordinate 7,273 downwards.
TGGCAGAGTTGAATGCATGCCCAGAACTCACTGCTCCTTTACTAGTCAGTCTGTCTTCTTGGGTCGACAATTACAGTCTTTAGCTTGATGTCCCATCTTCCCGCAGTTCCAACACGCACCACATCTCTTAGTCACATGAGTCAATTTCCCACAGCGTGAGCAAGGAGGTTGGCTGTGTTGTCCATGCTGGTCTTGCCAATTCCTTTGTGGACCTTAATTATTTGCATGGTCTGTATTGCAAACAGCATTGTCTCTGGGTCTGTTGAACTGTCATGACCTGTTCCCTCGTACAGCTTGTAGGAGAACCAGTTGCAACTGCTGTTCGTTTTTATCCTTCCTCTTCTCTTTCATATCCACTTGTTGTCCTTCAGCATGAATAGAGTGTGTATGTATGGTGCTCAGTCTTTCACCCCTCCAACCGATACAGGTCGTCTTGATTTCTGTTGATATCTCTGGCCTCAGTTCATTTAAGAAATAATTTTGGAGATGACATTTCCATGATCTGGGGTCGTTTCCAGTTAGGGGTTCGTCCATGCCTGAGTGTGTTCAAAAAGTGTCATACAGGTAAATGTAATACATCCTCGATGGTTTACCTTTCCCTTGAACACATTCAGTCACTTTGGTAAGGTCCAATTTCACTGGGAAAGCCTTTCTGATCGCTTCACACAGAGTTGTCACATTTCCACGATATACTCTGTTGTCTCTGTAAGTCCAGACCACATGTTCTCTTTGATCTGTGCCTGCAGCCTCACTGACTTTGTGCCACTTGGCAGGTCCCATTTTCACAGCCAGTAATCTACATAATTCAGGCATAGTTGGGCTAAATTCTTGACAGAAAACCAGAAGTTGGTCAGCAAATTTTGCTCCGGAGTTAACAGGGTTTGGCAGGCGAGCCATTGCTTCTTTCATGTCTGAGGTCATCCACGGTCTAAGTACCATCACCAGACCATCTGGACCAGAAAATTTGACCATGGGTGCTTGTAGATTTGAAGTCTTATCTTTCTTTGTGTAGCTGCATGTTCTTCTGCGCTGATCGTTGTATTCACCTTCCACATGTTCATCTTCATCTTTATTTGTATCAAACTCTGAGTTCAAGGATGGTGGTGGTGATGCTTGCGTTTCTCTAGTCCGTCGTTGTGTTCTGCGATGAGTGGAGCAGAAGTCGAGGTCAGGGTTCACTTTCAGGCCTTCCAGCTCCGCTACAGGATAGTGATATGGGGGTGGAAGTGATACAAAAAAAGAAGAATTAGTATGTGTTTGCAAAGTCTGACTTACATCCTGTTTACTATCACCTCCACTATATGGCATTTCCTTTAGCGCTGATTTTCTATCTCTTATCTCGGCTTCTCGGCTTCCACAACGCAAGCGTAACCTTGCAGTCTGTGCAATCGTGCAAGCAACATCCTCCGCAACATTTCTTATTATTGCTTTCTACTGACTCTTTGACCTTTTGCAGTTGAACTGAGCGTATCCTCTACCGGAAAACCATGGTGTTTTATGAGCTATTCAATATTTTGCATGCATTTAGGACTATATGTGCACTTCGTTTGATTATAAATTGGCTAAGAAAATTTTGGACGTCAACTTTGTGAGTTCCCCATTCTGCTCGGATGGGAGGATTTACATGGTCGCGCAATAAAAACACCTGTTCCACAGCGTCCTGAAAAAAATTGCGCTCTTAGGTGTAACATCTAACATTTGCACAACTAATCCACTCAGCGCCACAAGTTCTTTCACACTTTCTTGGCTTTGTTGCTGAATGCCTATTGGCTATGAAGATATTCACCAAAACAGAGTAGAAATTTACATCAACCCCTCAAGTTCTGTTTCACACTTTCTTGGTTTGTTTGTTGACGCCTATTGGCTATGAAGATATTCACCAAAACAGAGTAGAAATTCACGTCAACCCCTCAATATCTGTTTTACACTTTCTTGGTTTGCTTGTTGACGCCTATAGGCTATGAAGATATTCACCAAAACAGAGTGCAAATTATGTCAACCCCTCAAGTTCTGTTCACACTTTCTTGGTTTGCTTGTTGACACCTATTGGCTACGACAAATCAATCGCCAGCCCCTCAAGTTCTGTTTCACACTTTCTTGGTTTACTTGCTAACGACCTCACAGTCTCTTCGCAGAATGAGGATTGACAATTTAATTTTGTTCGTTTTACTAATAAATATAAAAATTTAAAGTCTCTCACCAGAAGATTTCCACAAGGTTCTTTAAAATGATGGCAGTGCTGATCTCCTCGGTTCATAGGCGGACGGCCCCTTCTTTCCTCAAACTAGGCGGGGTAGGGCTGGAATCTTAGTTCCAAGGTCGCGAAACACCGTCCGCTTCAGGGTCCACGAGGATCACAGACAAGCCATCCCAACCGCTGCCAACAAAATTGTTGGGGAAAATTCTCTGTTTCTGAAATGAGAGATTTGTCAGACGATTTGTCTTTGTAATATTTTATTTCTTGCAAGGGAGATCAGTCACAAATGGGTAAAGCTTTTGAAGATGGGTTAAAGATCTCAAAGTTGAGTGTTTGCAACAAGCTTATATATGGTACATTTGGGATGTTTCCAGTTGTCATTGGTCCATGCTCATCTGCACATATATCTGCAATTCACCAATATTCACCAATGTTCACAGTTTATCACTTTATATAGAAAGTTTTAGTATACCAATCTCGTTAAGTATTATCCCTCTCCACCCTAAAAAAAATCTCCTCTGCAGAAGTAGAAAACAGATTCTGCAGATGCTCAACAGTGCAATCGTTTCCTCTACTTAGGGTGAGGTGCATAAAGTTTGCATTATCAGCATATTTTCATGACAGCTAAAGAAAAAACAGAATTAGATGTCTCATAAGGTTCACAGTCAAAATCATAGACAATGTTAATGCTATATTCATGAATACAAAATTTCGTCCACACCTGGAACAATGACGCAGCCAGCGCTTTCACCAAACTTAAGAATCGTTTCACCACCGCCCCAATTCTACGCCATCCCACCCATGATCTCCCATTCATAGTAGAGGTAGATTCTTCTAATATTGGGGTGGGTGCCGTGTTGTCACAACGACACGGCACACCTCCCAAGATATTTCCCTGCGTTTTTTTTCCCGAAAATTTCCCTCCGCTAAGCACAATTATGATGTGGGTAATCGCGAACTTTTAGCTATTAAGTTAGCCCTAAAGAATGGCACCATTGACCCTTTACGGTCATTACAGACCATAAGAACCTGGAGTACCTCCGCAGCGCCAAATGACTCAATCCCCGTCAGGCTCGTTGGTTGTTTTTTTTTCACCCACTTCAATTTTACCGTGACCTATCATCCTGGTTCAAAAAACACTAAGGCCGATGCGCTATCCAGACAATTTGAAACCACCCATGATAGTTTACCCCCCTGAGAATATAATCCCAGAGAAAATACTATTTGCCCCAGTCCAGTGGGATTTACAGGCCGAGATTCAGCATGCTAATGAGCGTCAACCCTGACCCCCTGAATGCCCCGAAAACCTAACATTTGTGCCCGAGCCCCTGAGAAAGCGTGTTCACGAAAACCCTAGTTCTGGTCACCTAGGTATCAATGCCACTGTACAACTGCTAAAAAACAAATACTGGTGGCCTACCCTCACATCCGACACCATATCTCACATTCAAAACTGTATTATGTGTCAAATTTCTAAGACTCCCAAGCAGCTCCCTGCAGGTCTACTTCAACCCTTGCCCACACCCCACCGTCCTTCTAAGAGTAATAAATCCTGTATCTGTCAGATTAGAACTCCCAGCTAATTATCGAATTTCTCCTACATTCCATGTATCTCTTCTCAAACTGCTGGTGCCCCGGTTGGACAGCCGGAGGGGAGTCTCCACGAACAGACCCCTCCCATCATGGTGGATGGCGAGGAGGCCTATTGGGTCAATCAGCTCCTCGAATCCAGTACCTCGTGGACTGGGAGGGGTACAGCCCGGAGGAGCATTCATGGGTAAACGCAGGTGATATCCTGAACCCTACTCTCACAGAGGAGTTTCACAGAGCTCATCCAGAGAGGCTGGCTCTAGGCCACAAAGAAGATCCCGCGTCGATTCATTATCGCGTCAGGAGCTGCTCGCAGGGGGGGGCTCTGTTATGGAAGAGGCTCCCACTCTGCCTCCTCTGCACCACCAGAGGGAGCCCTCGCCAGAGTACTAGTACACTTCCGGACTACAATTCCCATGGGCCCCGTATCTGGGGCTGATTACTTTCTGTTTGGTTCACCTGTTCTCAATCAAGCAGTCTATTTAAACCCTGGACTCTGTTCAATCAGTGCGATGTCTTGTATTGCTTCGGCCTACATTTCAGAGCGTTTATTCCCTTGTTGTTTTCCTGGTTTTTGTGTTTGGACTGTTTCTGGTTATTGACTCTGCCTTGGAATATGTTTTTGGATTGTTTGCTGCCTGGCCTGAACTGTGACTGTTTAATGTTTATGATTGTTTGCCACCCGCCCCGACCTTTGTCTGTATTACTGTCTCTGATTTTGCTTTTTCCCAATAACACTGTTTGCCAGTTTAGACCTTTTGTCTGTTTTTGATTATTCTGATTAAAACGCTGCAAATTGATCCTCATGACTCCACGTCCAAGTCCTGACGCAGCATCAAGTTCCCTCGAAAGGTAATGTCTCAGGTTATGAATGTAACTGCTTTTTGTAATATTTTCGACATAAATGGGATATTTGAAATGGGCCTGTAATTTGCCAATTCATTTGGCTGTAGTTGTGGTTTCTTAATTAGGAAATAGAGGCTTAATACTTGAAAGGAGGCCTGCCTAAAAGGTCCTGGGGTGTACCATAGACATAAAGAGGAGTTAATAATATTGATAAAAGGTTCTTCAGTTACAGGTAACAGCTGTTTTAGTAGTTTAGTTGGCATGGGGTCTAATAAGCATGAAGTAGATTTAGATAAAGTAATTTAATTTCGCTTTTCTTGTCCTGTTTGTAAAGCACTGAAGCTTTTCTTGAGGGGCGATTATTGAGGATAAATCATCAGACGCAGTCATAGGTTGCATATTTACAATTGTACCCCTCATGGTTTCGGTTTTCTTGGTAAAAAAATTAATAGTCATTATTACTGAAGTCTTCTCTTTAGGTTACATTTGTTTATTTGTTAATCTGGTCAGTGTATTAAAAAGAAACCATGAATTGTCTTTGTTCTTTTTATATTTGTTGATAGAGTCTTTGTTTATTGGGGCATACTTTTTTTACAGTTATTTTTTTAAACTTCTAAATTATGTTATAGTCATTTTCTTTTTGAGGTCGCAAGTTTTTTTTTCTTTAGTGTGTAAATGGCACTTTTATACCAAGGTGCAGTTTTTTCTCTCTAACCTTTTATCATGATGGGTGTGACTGTATCTAGTGTATTAGTGAAAACAGAGACTATACTGCTATTCATTTCATCTAGTTCATTTGTATTTAAAGTTGCTGAGCAAGTGGGACAGATCAGACAGGTTATTCATGAATTTCTTTGTAGTGATTGGTATAATTTTTCTGGCCTGTCGATAGTGTGGAGCAATATGGTTAATATCTACAATGTAAAGTTGCCATAAAACAAGATGATGTTCAGAGACATTGTCAATTTCAGTATAGTATCTATATCAGTAAGGTTGGTTCCATGTGATATATTTAAATCTAGCATGTTAGTGAAGTTTTTAATATGTTGCATGACTCCAAAAGAGTTTAGGTGGTCTGTAAACAAATGTCCTAATGCATCATTTGTGTTATATACATGAATGTTAAAATTTCCAATTTACAATTTACAATTTACAATTTTTTTTTAACATTAACCAATACATTAGACAAAAAAATCTGCAAATTTAGAAACTCTACGTAAGGCCCTGGGGGTGGATACACAGTACCAATACAAGAGAAAGCAGGGTTTATTTTTTTTTTTTATAGTGTAATTAGCACAAGCACTAGTTGCAACACCACCACCATGGCCAATCTGATGGGGCTCATGCTTATAACAGCAGCCTAGCAGTGTAGACTTATTAAGACCAATATAACAATCTGGTTTAAGTCAGGCTTTAGTTAGACATAGTGCATCAAAGCTAATATTGTAATCACTTTTTTTTATAATAACTGCCTTAATTTGTTAGTCATTTAATGTTTAAAAGCCCAATGTTTAGATATTGTTCTCTAACTCACTCACTCTCTTTCTCAGAAAAATTGCTAAAATGAGATGATTACATTACATTAATTGAGTCTATCCCCAATATTACTGTTATAAGCATGAGCCTCGTCCAAAACGCAAAGGGAAATGTGTTTCTGCACCTTATTGTGCCTGAGCATGCCCTGAGAAGGCTCACTGGCTCACTGGGGGAAACGCATAACTGCATCGTGGCCATTTGTGCATCCGAGCTGAGGGGAGTCAGGCAGTACCACAGTGGGCAGTGGGTCAATTGGGCAGAAGCAAACAAACCTTTTCCAAATCAACTAATTTATGTCATGGTGGATTGACCACTCCCCTCGAGTCATGACCTGCCGAGACAATGTGTTGGCTGCGCAGTTGAGGAGACCCAGGATGTGAGTGGCCCGCAGGGACTTGATCTACTACTGACTCCAAAAGAGGTGACGAGCAAACTGTGACATGCGGCGTGTCCCGAACACCACCTTGGTGGTTTATGTGGACAACTGCTGCCATGTTGTCCATCCAGACCATTATGTCTCTGCCCTGGATCAAAGGTAAAAACCTCCGCAAGGCAAACAGGATTGCCAGGAAATGTATGTGTCAACGCAGATGGTGCCTGCCGACACTGCATGTTCGTTGCACATGGTGCCTCAGACCATGTGGACCATGTGGACATCTGATATAGAATCATTGTTTTAAATACATTTCTGTATGATAATGTGTGCAGTTACGAATATATTTCTGTGTGTGATAGTGTGTGCAAGAGGGACGGAGTGGGGGGATTCCAGGACAGGAGTATTGGCAGCATGTCCAGAACTGATACGCCACTTGCTTTGTTTAAAGAAAGAGGAGTCAAGAACACATATACAATGGAGCACTTCCGTACTCGGGTTCATGGCTTGTTTTTGACGATCATAGCTTATTTTTTGGGAATATTGTGACGAACATAGCTTATTTTTCTGGGATACTGTGACGATAGTAGTAGTAGGAGTAGTAGTAGCTTTTAAATATAGAAGTAGCTAACTGGAGAAAAACAGGATGCCTGAGAGAGGGGCTTGGCCCGCCCCGCTCGCATGCACTCTGGTTTATTTTGATAATATAAAGGGGAGAACTCAGCCTGGAT
>JAZGTJ010002923.1:0-38822 GCA_036877575.1 Botia almorhae | reverse complement strand
AAAATCCATGTTCAAATGGCTATAGAATAAAGATCAGACAAGAGCCAGTGACACAAAATACATGAGCCAAAATGTCACCATGTTGACAGTTGGAAAAACATGACTGGGGGTGAGGGTTTAAATGTGCACACTTTAGGAATTGCTTTGCTCTTTCAAATACAGTCTGTCGTTTATCCAGGTAGAAGAAAAGGAAAAGAATACACAAAGAGTAGCATTTAAATTAAAGTTAAGATGCGGTCATGTTTGTGAAACTAACGGAGAGTCCAAACAATTTTAGCTTGCATATCAAGCTTTTGCCTTTGTCCAGTGTGTGTGTGGTTACAGCTCACCCCTGATCAGTATAAAAATCATTTAAATCAGTCACACAAAGCATTCAGTGGTCCATCTCAAACGTACAGGTATTTATACGATACCCAGCAGCTTCTAATACACGACACTTCTTTTCCCCCTACCGTCTAAGAGGTGAAAACTGCACTCCAGCTTGTTCCAGCATGTGACCTACATTCTGTTGTTCTCGTATCAGGAGACTTGATGAAGCATCATTAAGTATTTATGGCAAATTTCAGGGTTTTGTTGTGACATATTTCGTTTTAAATAACTTGAAGCCTTGGTTTTTGATTATATGCAAATGAGCGCAATGACACACCGTGAGATTTCAGCTTTTGTCTGCCAATATTTTAAATAGATTTATAAATAAGAATAGGACGATTTTGGTCCGTGTTGGGTTTTTTTTATTGGAAGGCTTGTGTTGGAGCTTTACTGCTTGCTAAAGATGTTATTTGATGGAAAGATCATCATCTGTGTTTGTTTCTGTGTGTGCTAGCCAGAGAACATGTGCTCAGTCAGGAAGCTAGTTTGTCTAAGCACTGGTAGTTCTCAAGCTCATGAGTCACCAGATCACTCTATATTTTGCCGATTCACATTTAGACTGTTCTGATATACAGCCAAAGAAACCTGAAGGTGTGTTCAAAATGAAAATGAATATGTGACATTTTGAATAATAACCAATGGCTTAACATGTCAATGAATTAGGCTGAACGTCCTGGAAGAGACGTTATCAAAACGTGTTTGGTGGCTACGCAAAGAAATGGAAGAAAGTTTACATTTACAGACAATCTCTCTGTTCATTAGCTACTTAAAGCTGCTCAGTGGCGGGTCGGAGTAAGACAGGCCCAGACGGGCTTTGTAACTCAGCCCACGGCAGCAGGTTGACTGAGAGCAGTTCCATGAGTTCATTTTTAGCACTGGCCTTGAGTCTCTGCCTGGCAACACTTTAATCGTTTAGGCCCTGTTTACACCTGGCATTAAAATCCGTCTCTGGTAATGTGATCAGAAGTGGTCAACCATTTGCATGTGAAATTAGCATGTGGTATTATCATCAAGTAATTCTGATTGTGAGAGCTTCACATGATCTCCTTATGTTGACACTTTATATTGAGATTAGACATACTGCAGATTATCCAGATTATTTTGTATCTTTTTCACACCCGCCGTCCACCTGTGATCGAATCACTTGCGATGGATGTTAACACAGGTGTGAACGGGGTCTAAGTCATCAGAATCAGAATCAGCTTTATTGCCAGGTGTGTTTACACATACGAGGAATTTGTTGTAGTGGCAGAAGCTCTACAGCGCACCAGAATGACAGTGACAAAACAAGACACATGTAATAAAAACAATAATATACAATATGCAATTATACAGAAAGATACAAATATACAGATATACAGAACAGACAGTGTACAGTGTAAGTCATTTGAGGCATCTACACATCTACACTTACACTTGTCTCCTTTAACTCCGTTTTCAATTCAGTTTGACTATCTACCTGCTATAAAGGCAGTTTTATACACTGTTAACCATGCTCTAATGGAAAGCAGTCTTTGTTGTGTTTTCCAGGTCCAGGTGCCTCCACCTCATGGAGAAGGTTGGCAAGGTGTGGAGCAACCTGAAGAGGGGATGTCAGTCTCTGCTTCACCCAGATGGAGGATCACGTGTTGAAACGCCACTGCAGCTCCAATCACAAACGGACACGGTATGCCACAGTGTAGACAGGGCCCAGGGAGACAGCATGATAGAGGCAGCCAGTCCCTCAAGCAATGTGGCAGCGCTCCCTCTGGTGGCATGGAGGACCAGTGGAAGTGTGTCACGACAAGGCCATAACTGTGTAGCAGATGTACCCCAGATAATAGAGATCACAGTTGAGCAGGACACTGAAGATGCTCGTGCCCCAATGGGAGCCCGCAGGGATTCTTATTCACGCCATGCACCTTGGAGTGGCAAGAAGAGACACTCGTGCTCCACTAAGGCTCAGAGTTCTCTGGAGACCACAGATCGGCGATCGGGCCGGTCTCGCCGCAGACATGGAACGGGTTGCAGCCGAGAGGAGGCAGAACCGGGGACAGTACGCTCTATACGGCAACAGATCCATGATACAGTGGGCCTGTGCCTCCCATTGCGCTCATCCTCACGAAGCAGCCACCATCCACCACCCAAACAGAAGATCCAAATAACAGAGCTAATGCTGGAGACATGTCCGTTTGCACCAGGATCAGACCTGGCAAGAAAATGGCATCTTATTAAACAGCACACAGCACCGGTCACCGTGACAACGGTGGATTCATCCCTGGACGCCTCTGGTGCTGCCTGTGCATCACCAGAAGATGAGGAGGAACGCTTGCGAGAAAGAAGACGGCTCAGCATTGAGGAGGGCGTGGACCCGCCTCCAGATGCCCAGATCCACACAGTGGATACCATCACAGCCCCCTTGGCTTCCCTTTATAAACTGGGACCCAAGTTGGCACCTGGACTGGGAGAGGCCGTAGGTGATAGTCGAGGGGCAACTGCAGTTAACTGTGACTCGGAGGATGATGACACCACCACTCTTTGTTTGCAAGCTCGCAGGCCAAAGCAGCGCCATGCTTCGGTGGAGGGCCTTCTGGGCAGCAAGCAGCCAGGCCCTTGGAAAGTACACACCCAGATCGACTTCATCCACTGCCTGGTTCCAGATCTGCTGCAGATCACAGCACTGCCCTGCTACTGGGGCGTGATGGACCGCTACGAGGCCGAAGCGCTACTGGACGGTCGGCCTGAGGGCACCTTTCTGCTTCGCGACTCCGCTCAAGAAGACTACCTGTTCTCCGTTAGCTTCCGACGCTACGGCCGTTCGCTCCACGCACGCATCGAGCAGTGGAATCACAACTTCAGCTTTGACGCGCACGACCCCTGCGTGTTTCACGCGGCCACCGTCACGGCACTTTTGGAGCACTACAAGGACCCCAGCGCTTGCATGTTCTTTGAGCCACTGCTCACAGTGCCTCTGCACCGGACCTTCCCTTTCGGCCTGCAAAGCTTGGCTCGGGCCGCCATTTGCCATGGGATCAGCTACGATGGCATTGGGGCCCTGCCACTGCCCGCTGCTCTGCAGGACTACCTCAGGGAGTATCACTATAAGCAGAGGGTGCGTGTACGTTGGCTTGAGAGGGAATCGGTCAAGGCTAAGTGAGACGGCAAACGTACTTGTCAGCTTTCTAACAGGAGCAGTCCATTCAGCACTTTGCAGGGTTGGAGGAATTACACGTTTTTTGGGGGAAGGTTTGGGGTTCGAGGTATGGAAGAAGGGACCTGAAATTGAATGCAATATATAAGCTTCTATAATTTTGTATCACTCTAACCAACAGAACAATAGATATACAGGTAAACGTGTCTCTCCAGTGTGTACATTTCGTTACAGCTTCTGGTCTGGACTGAAGCAGCAGAGGTCTTGGTCTGGTTTTACCTTCTCCTTCAGTTCTCACAGGCTTGTTCGAAGCATAAAAATGGGACTGAACTTCTACAGAACACTTTCATAACCCCTCCACTCTGATTTGGCTTAGCCGTGTGGTTATTTCACCTGTACCATTTACCTCCCTGTCTACTCTTATTTCCCATGTAATATTAAGTCATATTGTACACTGCAGACGCATTCTGAGGGAAGGCTGGTGTTTGCGTCTTCTTTTTACAGCTTCTGTCATCATCCTCTGCTTTCATGGTGCTCTGCCAGTGGTTCCCATGGTAACATTCTGGGCTCACTCCATGGTTGGAGGAGGAGCCATTCTGAAGCAGGTAACAGAAAGTGTTTCAGCCTGCTCAAAGAGTACAAGGCAGAGAGATCCACGCAGAAACCTTTGGTTTAGGATGTCCAGATGGCTTAAGATGCATTGCGGTGGAGGGAAGGAAGGGCTCTGCGATGTTCTACGTCCCTTTACACTTCCAGGAAGTGATAGAGATGACGGTGCACAGCGTGAGAGTCGTGGGAAGCGAGAGCACTTGGTTTTCAAAAAACGTGACTCACTCTCTGTGTTCCGTTGCTGTCCGTGAGTTTTGTAATCATTAATTCCTGCCACTAATTGCACAGGGGGGTGATTAATTCTGTAGTGTTTCTTTTGTGTTGTTGTGAAAGATCTGTCAGTGCCTTGGAGGCCGGGCACTGAGTACGGGCACTTTAACTTAGCTGTGCTTATGTTAGGGGGAGCAGCAAAAGGCAATACATAAACCTGCTACACTGGGACCATTGTTGTTAGGTATAAACACCCTCCGTTATAAAAGAACATGCTTACTTGGTGTAACCCACATTGCTCAAGAGAGGTCAGGGTTTGTGTTTTGAGTTGACCCCATCAGTGTCTTAGGAATAGGGCTTGTTGGCTTGCTGTTGATGACTTGTTGATTTTGGGAAGGTTTTAGTAGTACTTAACGATCTACAGTGCATTTACATACTTTAAATTCATTTAGTAAACCCGTTTTCCCAATGTGACATACAAGAAAGGAAGGTTTAAGGTTTTCCTAAAAGAATGTGTATAATTTCATTTTAGGCCCTTAGGGTCAAGACCAGCTTAAACTTAGAATAAGACATATTTGACACTTAAGCGTTCTATGCCATAGATGTTTTTGATGACCCGACAAATACTAGTTTACTCCGTCTTTATACAGCTGTGTAACCTGCCATTGTTCTCATCTGTTCAGTCCCAGCATTCACACATCTGTATCTGGCTCTCCAATGATCCGGCCACGTGCCTTCATGCGTCTACATCTTGTAGTTCATTATATGGTGCATTACGTGGGCGTGTTTTCAACAGTGGTCCAACTGGAGACATCAAGTTGTGCCATTTGTCCAATAACTGCACCAAATGTCAATGGCACCATGGAGAGAAATATAGGAACGTTCTCTTCAGGGGACCTGGTGCAGATGTGTGATTGATAGTGTTACTAAGACTATGGCTGTATATTGCCAAACCTTTTCTGTTGAGGAGATCAGGTAGAACTACCCAATGCTCACATTAGGCTAAGCTTAGGCTTGCAACATCAACATGACACAGTGCAACATAACAGGCTTTGTGTTGGGGGGGGTGTGCACTGGCCCCGGCCCCGCCCTTCCTGTCTGAACCGTTAGAGACTTAAGTTGACATGAAAGGTCGGTTTCATCTGCTTTTCCCAGACTACAGTAATTCGCAGTCTGACACAATGCATTTAAAGTGGTCTTCCTGCTTGTTACCCCATTTAGTCTTGTTTCTCTCCTTGCACAAGAGGACGACAGGGTCACATGTCTCACCGGGTAGAATTCAAAGACATAAGGGTACTTAAAAGGTACCCCTCCACCCCACCACCCTGCATGGTGGGTAAAGATTTCGAGTGCAATTTCGAGGCTCGGCCGGAACAGTGATAGCAAAGCAGGTTTTGGGTTCGACGTGGCAGCAGAGGCTTTGAAGTCTGAAGGTGTCTGCTTGCTGCTCACCTGTAAAAGTGTTGTGCTTGGCTTGGCTCTGGACACTCCTCAGTGCACTAATCCATCAAAACTTGATGTGTAACTTTCTATACTTACATGAACCTGTTTTCATCAGGGGTGGAACTTTTGTTCGGTCAGATGTGGGGGGTGAGTTAGTTTTCCCTAGTTTTACTAAAGTGATGGATTAAAGTATATAAATATATAGCTCTCGTTCACTCACTCTCTCTCTCTCTCTCTCTCTCTCTATATATATATATATATAGGATACAGATTATAAAATATTTTTCATAGTACTAATTGTAAAGAAATGCAATAAATTCCTTGGGATTAGCTGACAGTGTGAAAAACAGATGTGAAATGTCTGAAGAAGGAAGGGTCTCCTTTGAAATTGTTCTCAGGGGAGCGACATTCTGTTCACACCATGTTGAAATGAGTCTGGTGCAATGTGTCAAGGTGGATGAGAGAAACTGGTTTATTGTGACCAAAGGTTCTGGTTTTCACTGTCACAGACGGGGAGAATGGAGTAAAAGTGTCAGTGTGATTGCGTTCAGTCGCCGTCATCACAAAACAATTGCAAAATGGTTTAAAAATATATGAACTTCAAATTAAACAAAAGAGTCTGGGTTCAGATCCGAAAGGTGCTGATCGGCCCACTGTATGAATTTGTTCGATACCTTTCAGAAGTGCCTTCTCTTCGTTCTATGACCATTTGATAAAACGACCCAACTTTGGTTCCCCAATTTGGTTATTTTGAGTCCTGCAGGAAAATTGTGGTAGTAAATGCAGCGAAAATGTATGCATTTGTTTAGTTTGTTTTATACAAGCGTATAGTTCTGTAGATCCAAAAAGGATCTCATTATAATAAGCTTTTAATCCCCTGTATTTAGGTTTCCAAGTTAATAAGACGTACGTTCTAGGTTTTGCTCTGAACAGAAAAATAAAATTCAATATGTTCAATTTATAGACCATCAGGTGTATGACTAACAAATGACTGCACAGTGAGAGACAGTATGTGTGGACGAATACTATAATACAGACAACAAAGTGAAAAGATGTAAGATAATTCTGGGATGTATCTGATACTAAGGCTTTAAATGGCAGCACGTGGCCTCGCACAGGAGATACGCCTGTGAGTAGCCCTGTTATAGCTGATGGAGTTCATTTCATTGAAGACATTCTATGGTATTGTAAAAAAGAGAAGAGAATGTTGGAAGCCATTTTTGCGCAAGGCCGTGCACATTACAAACAGGAAGTTGTTTTCTGTTCGATGAGATTTGGTGTGTTTCTGTACACACCATGAGCAGGTGGCGTTCAGCAATGACAAACAAAAGTAAAGAAATAAAAAAGGACTGGTTTTCTGAGTTGTTTAAAGATTAAGAATCTAAAAGAATGACTTTCACCGTAAAGCGCCACCATGATTACAACTCAACGTCACCTTAAAGCTCACATGCACATTTGTTTTAGATAAACGGGCTGGTTGGGACTGAAGGTTAGGATTGGGTGCTATGGTGACCGTACTTGACAATGATTGGACTGAAGGTGACTTTGGCACCACCCATGACCTGCCTCTATACGTCTGATTGGACTTCAAGGCCCTCAAAACTCTTGCGGCAACATACTTCATGAGTTCTTTAGAGTCTCTCTCCATGGAGAATATATGATTTCATGACTTTTTTTTTACATTTTATTTTTTTTTACACTGCCCAAGGTTTGTACTGTACAATGTCATTATTCCCACCTCTGTGACTCTCTGTTATCTTTCCTTCTCTTATGTACAGTTAACGGTTTCTACTCCCAGCTGTTACTGAGTTGTTCTGTTGTATTATTTTGTTTGACTGTGAGTTGCAGTTTGCTGTTTTTTGGGGGGGGCAAAGGGTATTGACTCTGTATTGCCTCTCTTTCACCAGTAGCTGTCACTCTTGGTGCTCTTGGCTTATGCTTCATTGTCTTAATATTCAAAATAAAAGTGTTGTATGTGTAATCTGCTTGTCTCCTTTCATATTTTAAAGCCTTTTATCAAATGTATCAACTGTCCTCCCATACCAGGTTTCCCACAGTAACAGAAAAAATTGGAAACTTAAAAACTGGAATTAAATTTGTGTTTTCTTCAAGGTATTGGAAAAGTCCTAGATATTTCTATATGAAGTACAATTTTAGTACAAAATTGTATTGATTATTTATATAGCCCATGTGTAAATATTAATGTTTGAATTAAATCAACACATTTTAAGTGAATCTGTCAAACTGGAGTCTAAAATATTTCATTAAGTATAAAAAATGAGATTTTTGAGTGACACGTTTGATTTTTACAGTGAGCTCTGTTCTGTGAAGGAAGAGGAGCTATAAGACACCGGAAGGCAGAACTTCAGGGTCAGAGATCAGGTTGTCATGGATATCTCCCAATCTGCAGTGTGTTCCTTTAGAGACCGGTAAAAATAGCAAGTGGGTTTCAGTTTATGTGCAGCAGATGGTGGAAGACACTAAAGTATGAGGAACAAATGGGACGCTATTTAGACATTTAATACATATTTTTAGAATTATCAGTGGTATTTTTTTCAATCTACTATAAGAAATCTTAGAAACCTAAAACCTATTAGAAAATATATAATACTAATCTTAGTAAAGTCTGTGAGTAAGTATGCAGGGAACAGGACATGATTGGTCTAAGTGTGCAGTCTGCCTCGAAGACACTGTTCTGTTCTATAAATATACCCAGACATCTGGGCCTTGCAAATAACTGCAGCAGTTTGATGTCCTTATGGGCTTATGTTCACCACAATGGTGGTCTGGTTCGTGACTTTTTATTTATATACCCTATAAACACCCTGCTATGCATTTTTCTGATGAATCAGCTCTTATATGCAGGACTTGAGGGCAGAAGATTTTAAGCTTGACCCCCTCGTTTCTCACTGTATCTTTAGAAGTGTATACAAACTCATGTGCTGTGGTTCACGAGGTTTTAAGCTCAAACACCTCTAATAACTGGACCCATCACTTAGATTCCCCTTTAGATCTGTGATACTATAGTATGTTGTCAGTTCAGCACCCAGGTTTCACCTCTCTTTCACAGAAAATAGGGGAGGGGAAGGGTCGGGTTGCATTCTCCCCTCTCCACACCATGTCTGGACGGGTTTGGAAGACACCCGCACACCCCGCAGTCTGTCGCGGGCCACCCAATAACGACACGCACCAAACCTATCCATCAGACAAAGTGCCTCTCCAAATGTGTGTGTGCATGAGTCTGCGTGTTTTTCTTTGGTTAATGTCTCTCAGGTGGCAGCAGATTTTTGCTGGATTGTTTCCAATGCCTCTCCGTTTAAGATTTATAACTGTGATTTCCTAGAAGTCCTTGATTTACTATTGATTGAAGAGTCCTAGGAATTCACGTCTGCCAGCGCATAAAGATGTAATGCTACCGGACACAAACACAGAGACAGACAGTCGTTGACAGAAGTAACTAGGTCTCTTTTAAAGGTTACATTAAGTTATGATTTTGACGGTGAAGGCTTTAGTGTCATCTGAAAACTGCACTCTTGCCATGTTTTTGAAATACAAAATGGTTTTATTAGTGTTTTTTTTACATATTAAAAGCAATGAGTGACAATGAGAATATTAGTCTGGCACGGGACGGCGTCCTAATTTACAGAAATGGGTCCTTAAAAGGTCCTTAACCTCTTTAGCGCGCTTGTATTTCCTTTTGTGTCCAGCAGGTGTCAGTGCAGGTTAAAGGGAAAAGCAGAGCTGCGGGTTTTCGGCTGCGCTGGAGTGACGCTTGTCATGCACACGCTTCGGAGGTAAAATCTTGCAGTTAAACAGTGATGTATGTAAAGCTGCTGTCTTCTGCTTTACTTTATGTGTTCGTTGTTAAAGACCGACCATTAAAACCATTAGTGTGCTGAAAATGGATGTGGCATCCAAAATATGAAAACCAACTCCTACTCTGACTTTATTTCCCCCTTTTTGCTCGCTCTCTCTCTCTCTCTCTCTCTCTCTCACTGCTCCATACATGATTGCTTTAACGCTTTTATAGAGCGTGACTCAGCACAGGCTAGTCTGTGATCTGCACAATCTGTTTCAGTCGATGTGTGTCGTGGTTTTTCAGAAGAGACTGACACAGGAATATAGTTATTAATGCCTTATCTAGTCCCTAGTGTTAGTTGAAAGAAACGGGGTTTTGTACAAAGCCTGACAAATCAGGAGAGAGCGGGAGTGGGACGAGGGTGGTCAACTGTACTACAGATTCAAAATGTTCTCCTCTCTGTCGCAATGCAGCTGCTGCACGGATGCTGTTGCTTAGCAACCACCGCTCCACCAGAAGCCACTCATGGTTATGCAAGTCATCTCTCTCTCTCTCTCCTCTCCTCTCTCTCTCTTTCTCTCTCTCTCTCTCTCTCTCTTTCTCCTCTCCTCTCTTTCTCCTCTCCTCTCTTTCTTTCTCTCTCTCTCTCCTCTCTCTTCTCTCTCTCTCTCTCTCTCTCTCTCTCTTTCTCACAAATGTTGATCCATTTCACCTCTAAGCTCTTTTTACCAGGCTCTCCTTCTTTTAAGTGTTGGTCTTCACTTCAGTGTGTTGGTAATGATGATCTGAACAGTTGTCAGATCTTTCATGAAGGTCCAGGTACACCACTGACTCATGGACGTTGTGTGAGGTGGATTGGATGCTGCATAATTATTATCTGGAGAAGGATGGATTTTTTTCCATTTCTGTTGTGCCTCTGTTGGTGTGCGTGTGTTGTGTGTGTGTGTGTGTGTGTGTGTCTTTGAGCCTGCAGATGTCTCCTTGTGTTTGTGTATGTGTACACGCATTTGGTTATATTTGTGAGGGCCACATTTTCGAAATGTCAAAGACATTTCAGGTGGTCACAACTAGAAAAAACTGATAAAATTGGACAAATTATGTTTAACTTTGGATCAAAACATGTCAACATCTTGTGAGGGTCTAAGGTTACCGGATAGAAAACATCATAAGCCAGGTACAAAAATAATAAAAGTTTCAGCGATGTCCTTATATATACAGCAAAACGTATGTATGTGTGTGTGTGTGTGTGTGTGTGTGTGTGTGTGTCTATAGCTATGAACTGTAGAACTGTCTGATCAGTTGCAAGGCTACAGATGTCCTGAATAAGCTGATAGTTTTCATATTAATTTCATTGTTGAAGTGTTTTGTGTGTTAGACAGATCGTTGCTAGGGTGTTGCTAGGGTATTCTAATCCCTGGGTAGGGCTCGGGTCCCTCTTTCTGCCAGGTAAACATCATCGTAATCATCATACACACGCAACAAACGTGATGTATTTTAGGAACTCTGCTTTGAGCCAGTCGTCTGCTGATTCCAGCACGTCCTGCTGATCTGTGGGCATCACGTAAGACCATGCGTATCTTCTCCCTCTTCACATTATGCTGCGAGCTCTCTCTCTCTCTCACCCTCCACCCCCTTCCGTCCTCTGCACACCCAGTGATGGTGAATCAGGCCACCCACTTGGGTGCACTGAACTAGAACAGCAGCCTACTTCCTAGTATAATTAGAGCTGAAACCAAAGAGGTGTGCGAGTGTTGAGGGAGAACCGCGGCCCTGAATGTGTCACTTTGTCTTGAACTTCGCAAAGGTTTACGAAAGGGTGAGAGCCGAGGCTGCTCGTTTGACATTAATAGTGGCAGAAAAGGAAAACAGACAGCCATCGCTGCGTCCCTAGGGAAGCGATTAGGGAGATGGGGTACATTATGGCTCCTCAGAGGGGGTCGACGGGGCAGGGGATCGTGTGCGCAGCTGGTGATGGTGGGTGGATTGGTACGGAGCTCTGGATGAACGAGACGGCCCCCCGAGCAGAGAAACAGGGGAGGAGAGTGGCCTCCTTAGAAAGAAGCACTTCACACAGTTTTAGTTTTGTAATGTGGGTTCAGGGAGTGCAGCGTTGCATTAGCGCTGCATTAGCGCAGCATTATGCGCCAGGCTTTCGTAGCACGCGTACCGATAGGACATGTTGCTCAATTACGCAAGCTAGAGAAATTAAAGCGGGTGAACAGCTAAACGCTTTCAGATAATCAAATGGCTCGGCTTGTGATTATGAGGTCACGGGGGTCAAGTGAACATTTGGGCGCATCCCATGCTCTGATTGAGTGTTACGATGTTGTCAATACGACAGCGAGTTGATGGGATGATGTAGCACAATATCAGGAAAGCACAGAACATGCTGCGCGGATGATGGAACGGTTAAATATGGATTGTAATCCTGCCTTTTTGTTTGATGAACTGAAAGTACAGGTGTGTCCACACACAAACACAATCTGCCCCTTGCTGTTCTTGCAAGCCCTGTGGGTCATCCTGCTCTTGCATATTCATAATCATCTTTCCTGCATCACGATTTCAACCTCTCCGAAACCACCTTATTCTGTTGGAATTATGGCAGCCATTCCCTCTAACCTGTAAACTTTGGTTCAGTGAGGTTTATTTCTTGAGCTAGACCTCAGATGCCCTGCCAGGGCCAAATGCATTTATGAAACTCTCGCCTCACGTTATAGTCTTTATCATCCAAGGGATACTGGCACTGTTTCATGAACACCGATGTTTATCAGTTACTGAAAAGAAGCAGCTGAGTCTTCATGTGTTGGTGCTGTTTGCCTCTCAGGCAGCAGAGGGCGCTAGAGAGCTCTGTGACAGATGGCGCTCTTCAGGAAAGTCGTGTGAAATCTGTCTGTGTGTATTGTGCGCGCGTGAGTTCTGTTGATCAAAGTGGCTTCTTATTAACTCATGTGCTCCCAAATAGATCCTGTTGTTCAGTCTCTTTTCTGATAACTTTTAGAGAGCGATCGCCAATGTTCTGAGAACGTTCGCCATTTGCTGGCAAACAAGCAAGGATTTGTAGTATACCTGACAAAGCTTATATAATAATAATAATATATAATAATAATTGGAATTTAATTAGAAATTAGTTTTTAATTGCAAGCAGTTTCTAACAACAGTCAGAGCTGTATGTTTGATCTAGCACACATGATCATATGTATGCTGTGTGATGATGTATGTGGTCTGATACACAATCTCTCCTCCTCTCTCTGTTTCTCCTCGTTCCATCCACATCTGACACTGTAGTGATGCAGTCTGTGTTCAGCCAATCTCTTTATCATCATCTTTCTCATCCCTTGTTTTCTTCTTCTGCTCTGTGTGTGCATTTGAAATCACTAGGCGTCCGTTCCTCGCCCTCTCCTTTCTTTCCCTCTGACCTATTTCTGATCTTCACTGCTTCTGTCCCTCTCCTCGCCAGATTAACATTTCACCGAGCAGGACGAGTGGAGACAAGGAAAGAGCATCATCTAAGATGACATGACAGCTCTGTACGCCCACACTCTCCTCGCTTTTCAACTCCGTGCCCTGCTCTCCAGCGCTCCCCTTGCTCCCCTCCTCGCCTTTCATCTCCTCTGTCCTCTGCTCTCCTTCCATAATCCAGTCCTGCTTGATTTCTCGGCTTCTGATAGACTTCGTCGTACGTGCAAAAACTATTTTCACAATTCATTTGCTGATATGGTCATTAACATTTCAGCTGGAGTGAGTGTGTTTCTTTGTGGGAGAAAGATGGAAGTTTAAGGCACGGATGAGAAGATTCTCACAGAGAATAACAATAGGTCACGCTGTAGAAGAGCGTGGATGAGTTTCATCACCTTGCCTTGCTGTTCTACTCTCTGTGATGCTTTTGGGCATCAGAGGCTTGTGTGTTGCAGTTCAAATACATTTTAAAATACATTTGAAAAGTTGAATCATAGGCGATGCAAACCTACTAATAGGAGACGGAAGTTGGTCGTGTACATTTGGGGAAAAAAAACAATTGCGACCAATATTGTGATATTGAAATTGCATTGTTAAATAAGATGCAATGTTTAATATTCTGTGTGTGCCCATTTTATATGGAACGTTGCGCATGCAGGAATTCTTTTTGTCAAGGTGATACAGTACCGTTAAAAAGCTCGGCTTGGAACATCTGCTTCTGTGCATTCTGTCTCTGCGACTTCCTGTGTGCCTGCGCTAATGAATGCACGCATGCATCAAACACTTGCACAGCAGCTGTACTGTCAAGGGAGAGAAACTGCGTTTTACAACCTTACGACCAAGCACCCACTCCCCCCCACCCCCCACCCATCTGTTTCGGTGACCTCACAGTTGCCAGGGTAACGGGGATTCCTAGCTCATGGCTGTATCTGATTGGGTCAGAGACTAAAAGGAGCTTCTAATTGGGTCAGAAGCACAACAAACAGAATAAACAAGATGTGTTTGTGTGTGTTAATGCGCATCGTTAACACTAATTCACGAATAATTATTTTATCCTTTTACCTTGTCACTATCATTTACTGTGGTGACAGTAAGCCAATAACTGGGGGCCACAGCTGTTTTGTGTGACCCCTTGAGCTCCATCAACCTCATTTTAAAGACAGATTCGTCCTCTTCGGACTCGCTGTTCCTTCCAGAATTCTCTAGTGGATCATCGCTAACAGCTTGGTGTTAACAAGGCCACTGCATAAAGGAGCCACACAGATGAGATTCAGAACATTAGGAGATATAAAGCTATTCAATCATAAACCCGTTTCAATCCTCTAAGCTGATTGGATAAGCAGCATTCCAGTAGTGCTGATATTCAGTGTAACAGCACTGAGGCAACAATCGACAGTCAATCTTGCTTTACCTGTTTTTATTAGTGGATCAAGAACAGACAAAATAACAGTTTTGACTACAATAAAAGTTGTTAGTCTCTTCTTGTTTGTAGAACTTCAATTTCACAATCAAAGTACTATCAAACCTGCAATTGTGCTGTTGTACCGAATACCAGCATAGCCATCATTGTCTGCCTGTCCCAGGTCACTATTTCCTTTTGCTTGAGCAATGTTCTGTATGTATGACAACTGCTTGTGTCTGGCTGAATGCAATAAATGAGAGTCGTTAAATAACAAGACACACGATTGGACGGGAACTGTATGCCTGTCGTTGCGTGTTAAAGTGTCAGGTGGTAACCTCTGTGTCTGTTATTTTATTTTTAACGAGTTAAAGGTCTGATGACCGTATAGAGTCAGCTGAGAGCATCTATCATGGCAATAAACATGACAGCGGCAGCTACAAAGTCACAAACTTAAGACCGCATCATCTTTTTCGGCTGTCTTTTAAATATGTAGAACGTGTGTGTGTGTGTGTGTGTGTGTGAATATGAGAAATAATAAGTGCAGAGCATGTGTGCACTTGAGACTGATAGAAAACACACTCGTCATGACTCATCATACAGAAATGACTTTGATCTTTCTGTTGAGTGTTTTGAAGATGTTCTGAAGATGTTCTGAAGATGTTCATCGGTGGATAGGTGCAGGAAGTGTATTTATAAACTTTTCCCAGTGAGGGGTGAGGAGGTAAGGACAAGACATGCCCACCCTCGTGCTGGTCACACTGGGCTATTCCTGGTTACTGGGTCACTGGGGCAGGTGGGGCCCGTACTGCTGAGCAGAGAGGTCCAGTTGCTGTTCTCCACCCTTTAATGGGAGCGGTATGATTGCATTATGAAACTATCACCTCAAACAAATCATAGCTGTTGCTGAATAATCTGAATATTGTTTCTGAATATTGCATATTCTAATTTACCTCAACACTTTAAAGTACATATATTTAGGTATTTATGATAAATATTATCATATCTATCTATTTATATTCATTATTAAGGAAGGTGCACCCCAGCTAACAGAGACCGTTCTCAGAATGTTGGCTTACGTCCTCTAAGTTCTATTTAAGTTATCCAAAAAACGTTCTTGCAGTAACGATAGTAGAACATTTTTAACACTACCCATCACATACATCAAAAATTATTATTTCTAAGTAGTTGTGTAGTAGTAGTTAGTGGAACGTTTTAAAAATGTCACAGAATTCAAATGTCTAAATAATGTTCGAACATCCAGTTTTTTAGGGGAACACCTAAAAAACGGAACGTTTTGAATGTGCTACATTTTGCAAGTTTTTGTCACCTAATGGAAATGTTAGGGAACGTTCTTACAACCTAAAAATGTTAGCTGTAAATACACCAAGGTGCTTACTGCTTGATGTTGGTCTTTGATAAGTGTTTGACTGTCAGATTGCAAGCACAGTGAGTCATGTTCACACTCGTCTGTGCTTGTCTTGGATTGAAGTGGATGAGTCAGCCGAGAGTTCTTTAAGTAGCACATGAAGGCTCTGTTTCTCTGTGGGTACAAACCAGGGAGAACATACTGCTCTCCACAGACTCACAAAGATGTCGTAATCAGTTCTTATGTAAATAATGCTGCTTTGATTTATAATGACTTCAGTCTTGCACAGGTTTAACAGGTTTTGTGTTTATCTTCAGTCAGTGTGATTGCATCTCGAAGACCAAACAAGACGTACTGTATGGGCTCAGCGTTTCCTTATAATAATGCTGATGATAATAATAATAACAAATGATTATTATCAGAATAAAGTTATTACAAATAATGTCATTTAAATAGGAATTGTTAGCGCTGATCTCAGAGAGTCTTTTGTGTTTTACCTTTTTAACTGTGTGTTATTGTGAACATTGTGTGGTCTGTGCTGTTGGACTGAATCTGTGTTTGCATACCTTATTTGAGGAAGTGTGTGCGGTGTGTGTGTGTGTGGTTTAGGCTTTACCTGTATTGTGTGGACAATGGACACTGCAAAACAAACATACTAATGAAAATGTCAAATTTGTGATGTTTGTCAATGGAAAATATTTAGGAGTAATGGGGAAAAAATATTACATCAGCATGAAAGCAACAGAAGCCAAAGGAAAGTCCATCTATTAGAGAACAAAATGTGTGTGTGCGTGTGTGTGTGTGTGTGTGTGTGTGTGTGTGTGTGTTTGAGACCCTGCTAAATGCTTTAGAAAGAAATATGTCCCAAGATGGTACATAAAATCTTAAATGATAATCATTTCGTTATTATTTTAAAATGCAATGTTCCTTTAAAGTAACGGTATGGAATAGAGTTTAATAGTGTATTTCGTAAACAATAGAAAAGTTATATCCCCTTTTTCAAGAACTGTGTGTGTGTTGCTAAGGAGATGATCAGCTGTAGGCTGGCTGTGGGTGTAGAACACTGAAAGGACACTGTGAATCTGTAAGTGAATTTTGAAATCGTTACTTGTGTGCTGTGATTCACTCTCTCTAATGCAGAAGTCCAGGCTGACACTCAGATCCGGGCAGAATCACTAACTTCCACAGGCTTAAGTGATTTCCATATTGTAAATCCATGTGGGAGATTTGCATTGTCCCAAATACAAGAAATGACACATCACGGGCATTGCGAGAGGTGTGTTAAAATGAGCCCAGTTGTTTTGCATAAAGCGCTGAGTTGCTTTTAGTAAACAAGCACCTGCTGCATGTACATACATGTGCCTGCGCCACTGAGCAGCAGAGCGCCGGAGCTCATGGCTGGGCTGAGTAAAATGAATATGAGGGGGTTGAATGATTCACTATAGCCCGCTGGTGGGGGCTGGGGGGGAGGGAGGGGGGTATTTTTGTAGCTGTACTTACACAATTCATTTCTGTCCAGATTGTGTCTGTAATTCTTCTAGTGGAGATGCAGTACATTAAGTTTTTTTTGCATCAAAGCCGCTATTTATTATATACTGTATTTACTGAAGCTGGCGAAGATGTTGTGGAAGATGCTTTGATTTTCACAACAGGGGTTTTTAAGATGGCCGCTTTTAGGCGCTTGTGCAGGAGCCTGAGGAGAGCCAGTTTGTGCATGTATGTAATGTATGGTTTGTGGGTGTGTGCAATGGGAGCTAAGAGCCACAACCACTCTCGTTGTGATTGTATGCGGACAGACAGAGCTCATTACTGGATGTGTGTCCAAAAACCACTAACTGGCTGAGTGTAGATCATCAGTGAGCATCGATCCACTGCT
Organism: Botia almorhae; assembly: GCA_036877575.1. Classification (NCBI taxonomy): domain Eukaryota; kingdom Metazoa; phylum Chordata; class Actinopteri; order Cypriniformes; family Botiidae; genus Botia; species Botia almorhae. Next base: position 21,162 of record JAZGTJ010002923.1, on the reverse strand, counting down.
TTCTCTCATTACCATCCTCTCTCTCTCTCTTTCTCTCTCTCAGACTCGTTTCCAGTCTGTCCATCGTCTCCAGGAAATGTTTGAAATCTCACGATGGCTTTAGTGAATGCATTTAAATGTGCCTGTGGTTGTGACTATATGAAGAATAATAACATTTCATGTGATGAATGTCATAATTAGCGTCTGGCTAATGTATTTATTAACTGGATTTGTGTGCTTTCTGAAGAAAATGCGAGAAGTGTGTTTTCCCGTACAACACGTACTATAATGATGCGAGGGTGTTGGTTGCCAGGGCTTTGTTTCACGGTTGCTAAGGTTCTTTGAGTGGTTTGTAATGCATTGCTGCACGTTTGTCAGGGTGTTGTAAGGTCATTCATTCAATGTAAATCTTTGATTGAACATTTTTTGCCTTTGGGTTGTTGTTTTATCGTCACCAAGGTGTAAATAATCAGTCCAATCACTGGGAAAAGCAACAGGACACCTGATTTGAGGTTTCAGGAGAAATAAACAAAAAGACAGTGAAGAAACCTCTAGAAACTCAGACTGTAGCGTCAGGGGTGGATTGTGGCCATTTTTTAGTAAGGTTCCAAAAGCCCTGAATGTTGCAGCCTTACCTCTGTTTTTGTTTTCGTAGATCGTTGTGTGATTTGTACCTGAGGAAATGGTGCAGATATGCTTTTTATAAATTCCCAGCTCCTGTGCCATGGGCCTTCAGACGTCCTCTAGCAACCAGACTAATTAATTCCAGTGAGAGGCAGAGAGAAAGCGAGAGAAAGAGGGATTAGAACAGAAAGAACTCCGTGAGACAATAAGCAATATTCACAAAGGTTGAAATAGCTGCAGGTGGGGAGGAAATGGATCACCGTGTTGAACGAGAACTTCACAGTCTTACTCGACTCTTCATGCTGGAGAGTCGTGTAAACATGCCGAGCCCTGCTGACCCAAATTGTTCGGTGAGACAACTTTTGGCAAGAGGAGCTCTCAGTGGCCTTTCCGTGCTGCCGAGTGATTCTAACACGGCATTTGTTGTTCCAACCAAAAAATTCCAGCGGCTTCCTGGAGACCGACGGGCATGAGAGACACCAACGGCACCCGGAAAACGCCCATGTGGTCTCTGCACCAATTAGGACATAGGAAGTGTGAGATTCAGCTTGGGCAGGGCAGTGTGCAAGAACTACACAAACACACACACACACACACACAGCTGCAGTGTTTTCCATCAGGTGTCCATGAGTATCACTTTGTTTGGAATGTAAAATTACAGCACTATAAAATGTCCTGATAGGGGTTAGCCGGATAGACAAACCAATTCCCATATCTGACATTTAGTGCCCTGTGTAAACATTGTAGATTGTAAATTCTGTCCCTCTGGCTCCTCCCTCCTCCCCATGATGAAGTCATGACCCCCAGGGTTTTGGCTAGTGCGAGTGTCATCTCCTGTCCAATTAAACCTATGCTGCAGTGTGATGAGATAAAGGAGAGATGTGTGTAGATGAGGTCAAAGCACTTCTGACCTGCTTTTAGACACACACACACACACACACACTCACACACAGACTTAACACAGGTCTCTTTCAATACTGAGGTCATGTTAAGGTCAGCCTGAGTTTACATTGACGCATCTGGCAGACATTTTCAGTATACAGTGCATTTAAGTGATGTGTTTTATATCAGTATGTGTGTTCCCCTCGAACCCACAACCCCTGCGCTGTTACCTCAATGCTCTACACGTTACGATGGATCATTTCATGCAACAGGAATATTTTGGGTGAATTCTTTCGTCCTGATTTGTTTGCGCAATTGTTGCCAAAATAAAGATAATAGAAATGAATGGGTAGGAAAACGAATTAAGAAACAATCGGAAAAAGTAAAAGAGAAATAACAAACAAAGAATTGCACATAAATGATCACCTTAAAATGGCTGTGCTGAAAGTCGAATGCAGCAAGCGAAATCAAATGTTGTTCATATTTCAATGGGTTGCATCATCCACAGCACTTTTGTATGTGCCTGTAAGAGAGTGTGAGAGAGAGAGAGAGAGAGAGAGTCAGAAAATAGGGAGAGAGGGAGAGATGGGCGGTGAATGTAAAGGGCAGCTGTACTTGTTCACATACCTACATTTTCGAACCTAAGAAAGGTTATTTTTCTGACGTCTCCATAGACATGCTGCTTTGTTTTTAAATTCCCAACAAGGAAATGTAATTTTACTGTTTGCACATAGTAATTAAGAGATCGCTTCATTCTTAATTCACTTCCCAGCTAACAGGGAACGTTTTCGTGAGCATTGTGCTAGTAACGTAAAGGTTGAGGGTTTGATTCCCAGGAAACACATGTACAGATTAACTGTATACCTAGAATGTACCGTAAGTCGCTTTGAATAAAAGCAGCTGCCAAATGCATAAATGTGAAAAAATGTTAAACCAGTATAGCACAGATACACTGTCTTGTCGTTTTCACGTTTTCTCTTATTACTGTCATTTTTAATAATGTTCCATCATTGCTCCAAGTCCACATTCATGTTTAACAAGAACAGATCTGATGTTTGTGTGTATCTGTGTGTTTGTGGATTGAGTGGCAAGCCGGCGAACACTTTTAGGTTGTAAAAACATTTCACTAATGTTTCCATTACAAAAACATTAAAAATGGTATATTCATTTTAGGAGCGTTCCATACGTTCAGTTTTTAGACGCAGTATTAATGTTGCTTACAGGAATGTTATTTAAACTTTTTAATTTCTGTAACATTTTTAAAACGTTCCACTAACGTTTGGGATTGATCTGAAAGTTCAGAGCATTAAAATATGACATCCTGTAATTCGAGGGTCTCATCTGGACCTCAGACACCTTTTGTGTGCTGTCTCTGCTCTGGGTCAATCGGTCAGTTACGAGCATCAGTCAGTCACCCAACGGGAGAAAGCAGAACACAAAATGGATCAATACACAGAGATTTAATGAGGAACTCTTGACAGGAAAAGATATTGCGATAGAAGATGGATTTGAGGCTGGTTGTGTTGGGGGGAGAAGTCGGTCACAACTGCTATAAAAACAACCTGCCATCTCCATTAGTGAAACGCGGACCTGAGGCCATAGCTACGCAATTGACGTGTAAATAACTGAATATGTATTCCATTGGATTAACAGTCTCAATGAGAACGCACATAAAGACATGTAGGGTGAAAGAAACGGGGGGAGGGACGCGGGGAGAGGGGGCTTGGGTAGGCGGTCAGTCAGAAAACATGGGAACTCAGATCGCCCTCTTTGTGTGAAGATTTATGTAACCACCTTGGTATAAAAATAGATGCCACAGTTTCTCAAGCACATTCATGGCAAACATTTGACAAAGCGTAATATTTTAATTAGACGGAGCAGAGGGGGAACCACAATGCGTTAGTGACAGGAACCGTTAAGGCTGTCTGGTTATGTCTTATGATTTGTATAATTGAGTTCCCGGTTCTCAGTATGATAACTTTGTCCTTCATAATACAGATAGAAATGGTCACATGAGTATGTCAGGTGCAGTTAATGCAGCTTAAATGCAGCTCCGTAAATATCATTAAGACATTCTGATAGTCACAGTTGTGTTAACTCTGTTTATTGGACCGCGCTTATGTCTGAACCTTCTGTATATGTATCAGTTGTTCACGTACAGTATATCATAGGGATGCCTGTGGGTCTGACATTTTACATCATGAAATTACATCATGCTATTCAAATACAGTGATTCTCAGCCATGGGGTTCTTGAGCAGTTTCTGTTTTGTTGTTACGTTTCTGCATTTGACAGATGCTTTTATCCAAAGCCACTTACAGCACATTTAAGTTATACATTTTATGAGCATGTGTGTTCCTTGAGAATTGAACCTTTGAACCGCTAACACGATGTCCTACCAGTTGAGCTACAGGAACGCTTGTTGTGAAGCAACTGTTTTATAGTTTATAGTTTTTCAGAAATTCTGCTTTCAAATAAAAACATCAATTGATTCAAGTTGCTTCATGGTGACACTGTGAGTGATGTCATGATTTTCGTTGTTACCGTTGGTAACGAATTGCGTTTATTCAAATCAATACAATACAGTTCAGCCCCCCACCGTTGTGTTTTTTTTCAACTGCATAACACAGAGGCTTAAACGCCAAAATGTATTAACAGTAATTCTCTGGTTTTACAACTGTTGTCAGACATTTTAACCAAAGAATGAGCCCCATTAGTTTTAAAGCATTCGCTTGTTGTTCAAATGAAACCTGGTGCTCATCGCACAGTCATTTCCAGCCCGATCGTGGCTTTCCGTCTCCTGATTTTTCAATTACCTGTCAACAGTCTAATTAAATTCCATCGGTGGGGTGGCATTCCTGTCCGGTACACAATGACAGCGTTGAACTCTCGGCCGTCGCTCGACAGGATAAATATGTTCTAGCAGAGACGGCTGCTTTCCAGGGGAACAGCATGAGAGAAGCAGCTCCAAATACCCATGATGCAAAGCTCTCCTTTACACGGGGCGTCTAAGGTGAAGACTCCCAGAGGCAGTGTCAGTGTCTAATCCACTTATCCTGTTCTGCTGTATCCCACAATGCAGATCCCAGCAGGACCTTTAAGGTCCCCAGGAGAGGCTGCTTAATATGTGGGGGGTGTCTTTGTGTTCCCTGTGGGAGGGGATGTAAGAAATCTATACCGTGTGATGTAAAGGCTACCTTGTTTTCCTCACCCTTGAGTGTGGGAGGTTGTTTCATTGCACAGGTCTGTGAAAAGGGAATTCATGTCAGTCTCTTACTTCAGCATGCTTCCCTCCCCCATCCCTGCCACTATATAATTAAGCCACCTTACTTTACTGCGAGGGTGAGATTTATGTGTCCGTTACAGGTGTGCACTGGTTTATCGAGGATTATACAACAGTGAGTTCCTCGAATCTGATTGGATGAGAAATGTTTCAATAATGCTAATATACGATCAAAGGAAAACGAGGTTGCTTTACTGTTTTGTATTACGCTGCCGCAGTAACCATAGAAACGTTACTATGATAAAGGTTTTCATTCTATATTTCAGTAATCATTTATTTAAATTTTAAAACAGAGTAGCTGTAATTTAACCGCTTATGGCCCAGGAAACCACATTTTCAAAGTAGCTTCCCAAACGACTGTATTAATTTGAAGCTGTTTTGTTTTTTTGAGGCATGGAGCTTCTCAAGAATGTGCCTCTTAAAATGCTTTGTTGTGAAGCTGCTATTGGTCCTTTGCCAGGAATTTCTGTCTGGGTTCGAGATGGGTTACCTAATATTTTGAACAGGCTTGTGTAACTCTGCCCCTCTAAGCATATTCTTGTTACGCAGATTCATAAACATTCATGAAGGGTATTTTAATGTAACTCCATACAGCTGAAACGTACGCTTTGTTGGATGTATTAAGACCTATTCTTTATTTAATAATAATAATAATAATAATAATAATAATACACATTAGCTTTGGCACCTGAGGTTCAGTTTTTATTCCGTTATTAAACTGATATTGCAATTCAGCTGTTAGTACAAAAAGAGGATGAAACAGCTATAACTATATAAAACTACCTGTTCTGCACGGGTGAACTTGTGGTTGACCCTGTTTACAAGCCCAATCAATCTGCTTTCGTTTTGGCATAAACCAGCAGTTTCCCATCATCCTCTGCTTTCATGTTGGCTGAATACAGGATTGGCTTCAAATAACAGGTTTTATCTACAACCCGTGGCTGACCCGGCATCTTCTTAGGAACACTATTGGCCAAACAACACTCCCTCATTGTCTTTGGAGCACTGGCCCATTCGAGCTCATCAAAGTTTTAGGAGTCATTCAATCGAGCGGTGCGGCCCATCTAGGGGAGCCCGTGTCAGTAGAGGAAATGGATACTGAGGCACCTGGGTCTGACTCCATTACTGAGGCTCTGCCGGGTCCATTTCATCTGGGGAGTCACTGGAAAAAAGGGCAGGTGGGGTTCTAGGCTATGGGTAATTCAAATGTGATACCAACATTTTATGCCAACGCTGAGTGATTGCGAAGATCCGTCTGTATTCTTCTTAATGCTTTCTCATGTACCTTTAGGGTGAATCTGAGGGTCAGATATGCTTCTCAGTCATTTGTTTTTTTCACTGTTTATTTAACTTTCCTTTGGACGTTTGGAAGCTAAGGGTGAGCTAAGGTCACAAACAGATCTGATCTTCATTAGCCTATAGCGTCTGACGTGTGGCACGTCTGACGTGTGTCGAATGTGTTCGTTTTAATTAAAGTTAGAAGAATAGGTTACAGATTAGATATCTATAACAGCACACTCGCCAGATTAGAAGATTATCTACTGTATGGACACAGGCATGAGGAGATTACTGAAGGTCTAGTATTATAGTAACTCATTGTTTTTTAAACAGCTCTTTCAAGAGACAGACTGGCAAATCCTTTCCAGAACTAGTGTAACACTATCATCTACACCAGATTATGGATGATATTACAAACAGAGATTATACTGGGATTATCATTTGAGCACAAGATATAATCTGATGAGCTTCATGCCTTAATAAATACAAATCTAACAGTGTGGAATAATTCTTTAAATTGTACAAGTGAACAATAGCGAATGGTTATATAGCCACTTTCTCCAACGATTACAAATATGAGACGTTAATAATGTCGGGGCGCAGTTGTTGCCTAATGGTTAGAGAGTCTTTCTTGTAACCTAAAGGTTGAAGGTTTGAGTCCTAATGCTGGCCGGAAACAACTGAGGTGCCCTTGAGCAAAGCACCTTTCCCCCACTCGTTCCTGTGGCGCTACAGTGTGTCTATCCACTACTGCCAAATATAGTCCAAAAATTAAGAATTACATATTGATATCTCCATCTGTCTGGATGAAACTTGTACCGTTGCTGCATTTGTGGTGTCATGCACAAAAGATTCCCAGTTCAGGCGACTGGGAATGTATTTCATTTCACTGTGTCTCTGATGAGTTCAACAAGAAACCTAATTACATCCTCTTTGGAGCCGAGCTATGAAATTGAATTCGACGTACATGATTAACATTGGGGCATAATTGAAGAGGAAAAGTGCCATGTGCAGGACATGGTTTCCCATCGATCGGAGCGTCTCACTGCTGTTATGGATCAATTAGAGAAGTCAAGGCCATTCAGAGAGCAGGAGACGGCAGCGCTTCCCCGCTGAGCATTCATAGAAAGACTTTAAATGGATTACCGGGCTCATGATTGCATTAGACCGACCACAGCCCCTAAAGAAACATCTCAATATCAAACCCTTGTAGATCACGACTAATAATCATAAATATCTATGGTCTCACAGTAATGACAGACGTCATGCATGCCAGTTATGTTCGGTTGTGTTATTGCTTGACCATTTGAGTCCTGTTTTGTTCTTTGTACTTACGTTTTTTTGAATGCACTAAATTTCCTTCTGCGCAGATGCTGGAGTTTCACCTGTGCCAAAGGGTCAAAGTTCAAGAGTCAGGCATCTGAACGTTTCTAATGCCAATTTCTGCATAGGCATCTAGGAATCAAAAATAAGCACATGACAAATCAACCTACCATGTAAAACCAGACACAGATTGTTCTCCTGGCTCCTTGTTTTGCGTTCAGGAATGTGAAGGAAATATTGTCGGCAGTAAAAGGAATATTGCTTTGATCTCAATTTATATCAGCCATTATGTCTGCATGGGTTAGAAACATTCCAACGCCTCCTAAATCCTAAAATTCTCAATCGCAAAAAGATGTTTTATCACTGTGTTATCAAGATAAACACTCCATGGTATTATTAGCGTTAGCTGTCATTTAGAAGAAGCTTTCTCAACAACGTATTTTATGATCAAGTTTTTCCCCCTGGAACAACCCGATTCTAAGGATTGCTCGAGGACATCATAGAAATAGTGCAGAACTGTGATCTTAAGTCAGTGAGTAAGTGGATCTTAACTTAACACCCTTGCGCTTATGGCAACAGGTCTGGGTTTGGCTATGAGCATGTGGTCAGGTTGGACATGAACTGTCAACCATGTTATTGCTCAGCAAAATAGCTACTGTAAAGAAGCCATGCACCTGCCACTGTACAGGGACCAATCACAAAACTGCAGCCTTAGGGTAAACAGGCCTGTGTATTGAACATTTGAATGGCAAATGTTGTGTCTGCAGTGACTTTTAAGTCATTGTCTTGCGTTGGGTCTCAAGCAGGCCGTCACACACCTGTTTTGGCAATCCTGGCTCACTTGATACTACTTTCTAACAACTGATCATTCTCTGTATGAGACATTTGAGTGCAGCGGTGATGTTTTTGTTTAGCACGCAAGAGGTTCAAATGCTAATGTCATATATTTTTTGTTGACAGCTCTGACATTTTGTTAATAACTCCTTTCGTGTTCCACCGCTAAAAAGTCATATGAGTGTCGAGCGACATGAGGGTGGGTGGATTTTACAGTTCCATACAACTTACAGTTTGGAGCAAAACTTTATGGTTTTATCTGTGATGTTTGTTCAACTTATTTATCAAAGATATATTTTATGTATTTAAAATCCACCTGGTGCAAACATATCGAAGGGGGGAGGGATGTTTCCTTACACTTTTTCATGTACTGTGGTCAATTTTGAGATGCAGCAGGAACAACTCACTGCACATCTTCCTGGGCTTCGTGAAGAGAATCAGATGCTGGTTTTCCTGGAGAGCAGTCATGCATTCCTCACAGCCAAATTTAGGTGTGAATCTCAGAAGCCAGCTACTGCTCTCATCTCCTTTGTTACTAATTTATTCACAGTCTTGTAGAAAAACAGTAATATTCATAAATATTGTGTGTGTGTGTGTGTGTATTGATGCTTTGGCAATATTGTACATAAAAACAATTAAAGTGATTCAATTTAAAGTAGAAATTTAACGGGTCCTATTGATTTGAATGGGTATCCCTGGTAACAGGGAACATTCTTAGAACATTGGCTAACATTTTCTTGAGGTTCTGACGTTGAGGATTTTCTTGAAGTTATCTAAAATGTTCTACGCAGTAACGTTAGAAGAATGTTTTATATAATAAATTATATTATATTATACGAAACACTGTTCTCAAGTTGTTAGTGGAACATTTTAAAGTTACAGCATTTGAAAAGTTTAAATAACCTTCTTACAACCAAACAATCATGCTAATACAAACGTCTTTAAAACGGAATGTTTTGAATGTTTCTAGAACTTTCCAAATAACGTTTTAACCTGTTTTTACTTAGTGGAAACATTAGGGAAACATTCTTACAACCTCAGATTGTTAGCTGGGTGTGACCTTGAGCAGACAGCCGAATGTTTGGTGTGTCTACAGCATAAAACCGAATTCAGGGGACATTTTTATTCACGTGAGTATTAGATAAATGTAGCACAGGTTTTTAGCGCAGTAATGCAGTTCTAGCCCTTGTGCTGTCCTGGAAGGGGTGTGTACAAAGACAAACCCACAGTGGCTTTCGAACCATCCCTACTGCTGTTTATAAGGTTTATTTGTCCATTGATTTTAATATATAATTGTATAGCTTGGATTTATAATCATACACCTTCAAGCCGTTTACAGCACAGTTGATTTCCCCTTTATAATTATATGGAGAACCTCCTGACATAGTTCTGCTGTCTGACATCCTTTATTTCCTGAAAAGAGTTCCTCGTGTCATTGTGCCAGAAATGAACCACACCTCTGTGTGAGTTACGCCGTCGCCCCTAACATTGTCGTTTTTCCATCCTTTTTCTCTCCATTTCTCGCTCGCTCTAAGGGCTCGTCGGAGAACACAGCTCTTTTGTTTAAAAAAAAATCTCACCAGTTTTTTGTCCTCCCGCGGTTGAACTTTGTGATATTCTAATTGCTTTCCACTATTTTCAGCAACTTCCACCTCCCACCCCCGATCTCTCTCTCNCCCACCCCCGATCTCCCTCTCTCTCTCTCTCTCTCTCTCTTTCTCTCTCTCACCGCCCCCTCCCTGGCCTTTGGTATACAGAAATAGCGCTTGTTGCTCGTACCGTGTGTTTCTGTAGACAGAAAAATGAGACACTTTTAATGCGAACAAATTACTTTGGGTTTTATGGCCTGGCTGTGTTCAACATCGGACCTCCAGTCTGATGGGTTACCTATAATCATTCTGTATTGCAAACAGATGCCTTTGATTTTAGTTCAGTGGATTAGTGACCATTATGTCGTGTATTTCAATAGGGTGAATAAACAAAGAGGCAACCAAAGAAAGACGTGGATATTGAGGGTGTATGTGTGTTTGTGTGTTTAAACACCATTATACTGCTGCTAGTAATCTGGTTACACAGACATTATGTGTCATTGGACTCCCCAGGCAGGAGTCACTCTATCCCTTTAGTGGCAAGAGGAGCACAGAGGCACGAGGGGAGGTGTTAATTTTGGCGCACGCTGTAAAACCGCCCAGTCCGAACCTTGACTGGAGACCTGTTGCGCCTGCCAAGCGCTAACCCCATTAAAATTCTTTCTTTACGAGCAGTTGCCAACCTGGCTGAGATCTGAATTCCATTTGGCTTCCATACAGGGAGGCTAATCAAACCCTGAGCTTCTAGGCAACCAGACCGATCTTGTTTCTTTAAATTAGAGGCTTAATTTTTCCTCTGATGAAAAGGCTTATGAACTGACCGGCATGGCACTGTTGATATGACATAACTGTTTGTTCTCATTCGCGTCCTCCTGTGGTTTCTGTTTTTGGCTTGCTTTTGGTACATACCGGGCCCATGGGGTGTGATGCTCCCAGCTATCCTCGAACCCAGGATTGAAAAATAACCTCAAGAGTCCACACGGACCCATTAAGCACCCCTTCCCATTTATCACTGCACAACAACAGGGGCAGCGGCACGCTCACGCGCGCACACTCACACAGACATATCCATCAGCAACATGTGATAATGGCCACAGCAATTGCCAAACCACGCACAGAGAGGGTGGACAGCCAGGGGCTGGGGGAGAAAGATGATCTTATTAAGTGTCAATGCGGTACAAGAGGCTGTACGTGTGGCGGCTGACACATTCTGTGAATGGCTGCCATAGTGTCCTTGCTGAGTGATAGCAATAATCATGAGCAGCAGATGAGCAGACCGCAAGACTCAACAACAACTCCAGCAGCTGATGCATTCCAGCGACTGAGAAAACACCACTCTCACCTGACCCCCACCGTGAAGTGTGTGCGGTCATTTACCGAATCCCCCTCAAGCTAAACGTTACCAACAGTAATTGATCTTAAAGCTGCAATCTGTAACGTTCGCCTCTCTACCGCCATCTCTGTTTGAAACATAAAACTGCAGGTTACTTTACTACTTTCCACTATGTACGTTACATTTACGCATTTGGCAGACGCTTTTATCCAAAGCGATTTACATTGCATTTTACTATACATTGATTCTGAGTATGTGCAATCCCTGGAATCGAACCCATGACCATGGAGTTGTTAACGCCATGCTCTAACCACTGAGCTTTAACGGAAAGTTGGTAAAGTCAAACTGACATTTCCCAGGAAATCGGACCCGATTCAAATTATAAATAATTATCCTGCTCCTGCCGTTGTAAATCAGGGTAACACGGCCGTTTTGAAGATCGTTACTTGCTCAATAACTGATTTTTGTTCATTTTTTAATAAAAAATGTTACGCATTGCAGGTTCGATGTGGGGGATTTTAAAATAGACGTGAACCTGTTTGCTTTTGGTCAAACCGCTTCCCAGAACCATCTTTCAGTTCTGCTTTCCCACGACAGTGCCAAATTTATTCAGACAGACACAATAAGAATCTGTGAGAATTCAACAGGCCATTTGTTTCAAAGCACAGTGGCATGATGTTTTCGGTGGCCTCGTGTGCTGGAGTAAGGAGAAGAGCTATTGTTAGCTTGGATTGCTGTAGCGTCACACGGCCTCATGGCACTTAAATCTTCAAGGAATCAAAAGAGGCAACGTAGCTAAATGAAAGTTATCTGTTCATCTACTATCAGTCTGAACTTGTGCCTCTGTTGTGATGGTGCCACAGAGCAAAGCCTTCGTTGATTCGTTACATGACGTGAACATGGCCGGGCTGCTCAACTCTCGATGATCCTTCAGAGCCCTCTGGAAAAGGAAAAAGCAGCTACCCGTGAGACTGGAATTCGTGGTTGCTAGGAAACGTGAGGGAACGTGAATATCACACGTCAGAAAGCTCAGCGCGGCGGTAAATAGATCCAGAGATGAGATGCGCGCGTATCTCCCTCGATACAGAGACGCTCACGCCTCATTGGTCTCCATTACGCTGGCTTCAGATTTGTTTGCGTTGAATAAGCAGTTGCTCATTCCTCAAGCTCACTGTTACCTACACTTGATTACTTCAAAGGCTCCAGCACCATTTATGCACAGTCTGTTAACAATACAACACTCAGTGTGTTTGTATTTCAGCCTTGCTGCTATAAAATCTGTTATATATCAACACGTCAGACACTGGCAACATTTCAATAAAACCTTTTAAGGAGACTGTGGTGGTTGGATAATAGCTCTTTCAGAATCCTGCTTTTGAGATGGACCTGCTGCAGGTCTGATCTGAAAATTAGCTTGTCAGGATAAAGTCCCAGAACCTTTTCTTTGTAGATCACTTCTGTACAGTGCTCTTACACTACATTGAATAGTTGTGCTGTCTTCTAACACATTATGGATGTCATTTTAGACAGTAGACCTACAACAAGTGTGAATATTTAAATTAAATGTAATAAGTAAATAAGTAAATTAAATGCTTGTTCTCGGTTCTTTAAACAACCAGTTAGGCAAACAGATTGGATTCAATATTCACAAGTTATTTTACGTGACATTTTTAAACACAACTTGCACCATTTTAACCCAAGAGAAAGTTTTACATGACCTTTATAAGCCTAGAAACAGGCGTGTGGGTAACATCAGCAGCATGCTACTGGAGGAAAGCCACTGAGCAAACTTCTGAATACAGTTTAATAGCAGCTACAACCCAACTGGCATGACTGTTCCCCACCATTACCAATAGTGGATGACCAAGATTCACTGGAAGGGCTGTAGTTGGAGACACGTGTATTTAAACCAGCTATACTACTGTGTACTTACTACCTTCTCCAACAGGAGATTAATAAAGTATAGGAGAATACAGATCTAGAATTTGCATAGCATTTTGAGGCAGTTACATGAATAACAGCCCCTTCCAATTTCCAGCCCTGACCATAATATTCCAAGGAGTTATGGCGGTCATTTGAAAGAAGGCAGGGAAGGACAATTAGCTTTTGGGTTAATTGTTAATTTTATTGGAAAACAAATATACAACTTGGAATGGATTCTGAGGCATGGCTGTGCCATAAGCAGTTAAAAAAGAAAAGAAAGTGACTAATTAAAAAGCATAGTAAGAACAGAACAGATACAAAAAGATCAGAGTGTACGAGACCCTGGCGATAAACCCGTTAGAGTATTAAATTCAACGACGCTGCAATAGTGCAATGCTGAAAAACGGTCATTTCTCTTCACACTCAGTCCATTGTCCATGCAGAGTCGCTCCTCCACAGAAAATGAAAAGAGAATAAAAACATGCCAAAAATGTTGAAATGATGTCTCTCAGTCAGCTGGACCCTTGATGTCATCGCGCGTCAGGTGGGCGGGCAGGCAGGCAGACAGAGCAACAGAAGGGGGGAGGGGGAAAGGGGGGGGGGCTGTACGTAATAGCCAGTATCTGTGCCTATATCACCTGGTCCCATTACTGCTCCTTCCAACAGATCGTTTACACTGAACAGGAGTTCGGGAAAGCATGGTCACTCAAATCTTATAGTATACATGCAAATCCTTTGGATAGCGGGGGAGGATGGGGGAAATTAAAATGAAACATTTTACAGAACTTACAAACGAGAAAAGGCAGATAACTTTATACAAGAAATTCTGTACAAGGCCTTTACTTCGCTGTCATCATCTGTACAAATTCTGTGGAGAGAAAAGGGCAATTTTAAGCACCATTTTATGGGTCAGTTGAAAAGCACCTAAAAACCCCTTCATAACCAACCGAAGCTCACCTTCATAATTAACCTGACCGTCCCCATCAATGTCTGCTTCTCTAATCATTTCATCGACCTCCTCATCTGTTAGCTTCTCCCCCAAGTTTGTCATCACATGGCGAAGTTCAGCAGCACTGATGTATCCATTACCATCCTGACACAGACAAGCAAACAACAATCCACATTATTTTGGTCTTGGACTGTTACCAGCAAGACCTCAATGGCCGGTTAGATGAATTTACCAACAGTTACTGTGAAGAGCATAGAAACCTCACTTTATCAAAGACACGAAAAGCTTCTCTGATTTCCTCCTCGCTGTCAGTATCCTTCATCTTCCTTGCCATCATCGTCAGAAACTCAGGGAAGTCTATTGTTCCATTACCTGGAAAAGGGGCAAAGAAAAAAGTACACAATCAAATAAGAGACACAAACAGTGCTACTGTAGATGATTCACATGGGACACATTCCAGGAGAATGGTTTTAAATCATGCACAAACTGGACTCTGAGTTGACAGCATGCTGATGGCTAATGTAGCATCAAAAATGTGGCCTCACCATCTGCATCCACCTCGTTGATCATATCTTGGAGTTCCGCTTCTGTAGGGTTCTGGCCGAGAGAGCGCATGACTGTGCCCAGCTCTTTGGTTGTGATGGTACCATCACCATCTTTGTCAAATAGCGAGAAAGCCTCTTTAAACTCTGGAAACAGTCAAAGTGGAGACAAATTAGACGTTGATTAAGTTCATTCCGACTTACCTACTTATCAAAAACGTCACAATATCTCTTTTCCATTCATACTTGTTCCCCAAGATTCCCATTACACCAATAAAGAAAGTGAGAAGGCAAAAGTGGTGAATTCCACATGGTGAATAATACTGTACTACAGAAAAATGTACTTAATACATCAGAAAGTTGTTGTTTTTTTCCCATAAAACACTTCAAATTTCAGGAGATTGGCTTTAGGTACTTTTCAAAGTAATATTTATGCCATTGTTGTCTGTTGCCTAGACACATGTAATAATGCCTTCACAGATAAATGTCCTTAGCAACAGGGTGCTGTAAATAACACACACACACAAACAACCCAGAGCTATGGCAACCCAGAACAATTGTTTTTGTGCTCAAGCACTGCTTAATAGCCCGTTTAACCAGATCTGGTGAGCAACAGTAGTTACATGTCACAGTCACGTGCCATATGTTGATGCCCCAAGTACTTTCTAGGTAATATTACAGGGATTTCTTTTATAAGACAGTACAGAAAAAAAAAAAAATCACAGGCCAAACCCTTTATTCAGCACTGTCACTGATGAGTGTCAATGAAGAGAATTGATCCTTGTAGGTATTGTTAGGACAAACCCATAATGACAAGTGAGAATAGATTTCACCAGCAAATTCATTTGCCCGGTGGTCTGATTACCAAAGGACAATAGAATCGGTGACACCCAAACTCTCCCCTGTACCGTTAATGGCCATTCAGCCCACCGTGTCGTCATACACGTAAATCAATTCAATTCAATTTAACTTTGACATGCCATTAGACATTACAAGTGCACGGCCAGCTTTTCTCTATAACAAATGCAAAAAGCTTTGCCCCATCCAGAAGGATTCAAATGGTTTTAGCCCCACTTTAACTTGTCCAACTTAGTGAAACAGCAAAGTTGTTTTGAAGTGGCTGGGGACACTCATTACTGTGTAGATTCAAAGAAGTGATACCACTGTCTGCTTGGCACAACCCATCCAAACACATGGGGAGGTTACAAGCACGGGCAGATTTGACTAAAAGCCCACCTTAAATGGCAACAAACGCAATGATAACCCACCGAGATATGAGCTGGCAGAACAAACGGGCTATTGTATAATACTAACGGGGCAATACTAAGTCTCTAACGGGGCAAACGAGAGCAAAACAATATTAATAAAGTAAAATACAAGAATTGAACCTTACCAGCAATTTGCTCTTCTGTTAGTTGATCGGCCTGCAGAAGAGAAGACAATGAAATGACTAAATCATGACTTTTGAATGCAATGGGAGACAGCCACATTGAACTCGCTGGTTCGGATTCCCTCCCTCCAAATGTTAGAGACCAACCCGAGAGAATAAAGTCTCTCCATAGCGACGACAGATACTCCTAACAACGGCACTTCATCGACTCACATGATTCCCTGTATTTGATCAACTATCCGGACATTCATCTCCGATATTAATACGAGTTTACAGTAACATACCTGGCTGTTATAAGACTATATTATAATCTAACAAGCGTGTATCGCATATGACGTTAAACTACGGGAATAAACTGTTGACTGCATACAGAAACTTGTGGATAGATAAACAGATACACGACTAAAACAGGTGCGATGCTCTATAGCAATAACTAACATCAATATACTTAAAACCCTTCGGCGAGATAAAAATTAAAATAAATAAATCCTCCACAACCTTATGCAAATACACAAAACCCCAAATTAACCAAAGACCTTTTATGGTTTAACCGACTAGTTTTCTTAACGAAGCCCGTTATGGCTACGGACAGCACACGTGCTGTTGAAGTGTTGCCCGGCCAACTTAACTAAACCTACCAGTCTAACTACAGTACAAAAACAGATCGCATCGAGTATTACGAAAGCATTTCTGATCGCAAGACTGTAAACTAAAAACTATTCACGTGTTGTAATAAGACTAACTTAATACATTAAACGGATCACTGAAAGTTAACCAAAGTTAAATTCACCAACACTTTCCCCGTTTCAGCGCAGAATGGCTTCATTTTATTCAGTGATAATAAAGAAAGCAGAAAAATTAAACACATTTCAAGCAACGCGAAGAAACATGATTTGTATAGATGATGCGGTTTTCCCTCATTCGCGCCATCCACTGTAATAATACATTTTGGCGGCACATTACAAGAACAGCTAAATAAGATACTGGACGCATTTTTGCCTGCCTTCCTCTCATAAAAATGTGTACATATGTTTTCATTCATGCACGCATGCCCGTCGTTGATACACCAGTATGTAAATATTGGTGTAAACTCACCATTTTCTCTGTTTCTCAGTCTGTCTCCCTCCTTCACCGCGAGCGCTTCACAAATGGTGGTCGGAATGTTGCTATAGACCCGCCTTAACGGTCGCGCATAAACACCTCCCATCTTCTGTGTATCCATCCGCCAAACGCACCGCATTCGGTCTTATAGGTGCGTCCGAAATACGATCATATGTGAACACCAACACACCGTCATCTGGAGCTAAAGTGATGCGTGTCAATCTCCAAAAATAAACGGCGTTTCATTTTCACGGCGGCCTATCTGAACGGGAAAAATACAGGCGGACTATTTTACGTCGGATGAGTAAGCGTTGGAGTGTGTGTCGTGCGGACGTCTCTGATTGGTTCGTTTGTACCTGCAATGCGTCACTCCCCGGTCACACACACTAGAAATTTGGCCGCTCGTAAATACGCCGCAAGTGAAAAACAGGGACTCACCTGAGTTAATCGAAGCGTCACCTTTAGGGCCAAAGATGATAGAGTTTACGTTTGTTTAAACGTACAGGTTTTCACGATATTATTGTTCCTTTTGATTAATACTTTGTACAGACACCACACCCAATGTCTGTTGTTAAATGTGGAGTGTGAACCTTTTTATTTTATTTTTTATTACATAACAGCAAATTTGCTGCCAGATATACTCACGTCTCTAAATAGCTTCATGCATCATCAGCACAGATTAGAAAACCAATCTGTTTTTCCTTAAAGCTTCCTCCATGGTTTATGCTATATGGTTTATGCTATATGGTTTATGCTATGTGTACGCATGTATATTCCTGTTACTGAGGCCTTCATCAACGCCTCTTATCTGGCTTATATCACTCTTTATTTTAATATTTTGTCTTCAAAGTTCATGTAAGGCATCTATCAAGTCTTGTTCCCATATAAAAAATACAATAAAATGACAAGCCTGAAAAGCAAACCAACAGGGTTTAGAAAAATTGATGATAGTTTTATCCAATGCATCTAACAAAGCATTTATGACCCATCCAATCGCACATATGAAAGATCAATGACGTGAAAAACAAAAACGTGTCAGTTACAATGGTACCCAAGTTAGTGATGCATTAAATCACACCCTGGCTTGTTGTTCGAGGCCTACTGAAGCTCCTGCCCAGCTTCTCAGTGCTTGACTGCTTCAGCTCCCCCTCGCAGACCACCTGTCTCTGGCCATGTCCCAGGTCTGTTGGATACTGAAGAGCTGAGAAGACAGACTGTTGCTGGGAGGGCTGGGGGATTTTCATACCACACGAGCAGCAGGAGAAACAGAGATGATCAACCATCCTCAGAATCGTGGACGTGATGAACATGACATCATTTTTGTCTTCGCTGATTTTGGGTCATGAGGTTCATTATTTACCCCAGATGTTTTCCAGACCTCCCTCACCCCTAACCACCACTCCCCAATGAAGAGAGGACTGAATTAAGCTTCCTTAGAGAACCATTGTAGGAGTACAGCATGAACTTGGGTGGTTCCTACAAACTTGCCTTTCCAGTGCTTGTAAAACCAGGGGAAAGAGTGAATCACGCATCGGTTATGCCCACAACACATGCAACATGTGTACTTACTCCTTCCTTCAGGTTTTCTAAGAGTTTCCACACTGTCTGGAAGCACATAAGACTGTCTGGTGTCTTACTGTCTCTTAAAACACTAAATTAACTGTGAGATTTTATCCACCTTCACAGGCCCACACAACATACAATTTTTAATATTTTAATACAAGTTTTAATATTTTAATTTGGTTTTAATTTTGTGTAAGCAATTTTAATGTCTTTCCATATTTGTTTTATGGTTTGCACTGAGAATGCTTTATGGTTTGGAAAACCGCAGACATTACAGTGTCAATATATCAAATACGATTCTGGTACCGATATGAATAAGGCACGGATATGAAAATGCAGCACAAAATGATCATTATCACAATTGCATACAGCTGAATTCATAGATTCTGGATTTAATCTAATATAATGTGTGCAGGAAAACAAGATATACTGGTATTGCCTTTAACTATGCCAAGAACGTCAGTAATAAGATGCCGGTCTCTGTGAATAGGTAATTGAGGACATAAAAAGCCATGTGAGACACAGATGGTTGATAATCGCTGATATAAAGAGCCCCTGACCACACAGGTGTTTACTCAGAGTGAGCGCGTGTAACTGAAGACCTATTCATTGTTAATGCACGTCCAGGCTTTGTACTGCGCACTGGCAGACTTCACAACACCAAGCTCTAATTTCCCAATATAGACCCGCATGCAGTTCTATGCACGTGTGCGTGTGCGTCTGCGTCTGCCTCTTTGTGTTGAGGAAGCAGTACATAAGGGAAAAAGAGCGTGACTGAGATGCTCTTTCCCTTTCTGATTGTCCATTTGTTGCTCTATTTCTTTCCTGAATGACAGCCAGAAAGCATGTAGTCGCATATTGAAGGTCGCAGTTATTGATGTTAGGCAAACAAAATGCAAAAGACGCACGGCAGTCGCGATTCGTAAGCAAACCGACGTCTGCGCTGTCTTTTAGGAATGGTTGGAGGATGTTTCAGATTTGGCTCTGGTTAAGTTGATCAGCATTATGGGTCGAATACTAATAAAATTGATTTTGTTTACAGAAGCCGTAGTGGCTTGACTTGTAACAGGCACGCTCTGGATCTTTGGTTATTAATCCGATTATAAAAGGATTTGCATTCTCATAATCTAGCAGCTCTGTTGGGTTTCTCAATAGAATAACAAATAAACCAGAATTAAAGGAACAGAAAATCAGTATTTTGTGGTTAACGCAGGCTTTTTTTATTAATGTCAAGAGCTTGAAGAGATCAATGATACAAAAGCTTTATTATGGATGCTTTGTGGTGCTTAGCATTCAGAAAGATTTGATTGAATTTAATCTTCATAATTCAAATTAATATATGTACTGTAATAAATAATGTAATCTTTTCAGAGACATTAATTTAAGTCCACGTTGTCCCTCATTTCTATAAAGGAAGCAATTAAATAAAACAAAATAGCTAAAATGTATGTACGTGACACCATTGTCGTAAACAAAACAATACATTTAAAATAATTCACTGCTGTAGATTTAGGTGCCCTGATTTTCTGTCCACAAAGAACATAAATTACGTCACGTCGCATTGTATGACCTTTAGCCGATACGCTGTAGAGTATCACGGTTAAACCTAACCTAAAGATAACATTTATTGCTTCAAATAAAATGCACAAATAGGGAGGGTTAAAGTGGAACCTGAGGTTGCATCAAGAGGCACTAAAAACCTTTCTCTGAGGTAAGGATGACATGTTGTAGTCATGGTAAAATAAAGAGAAGTGACCTTAGACACGGCTTGATAAAGAGATAAACAAACAAAACGTTACAGAAAACTGATACGTCATTAATTCGTTTACGATCCCTTAATTTAGCCAAAACATTCCTGATCGGTATTGTTGTGTGTCCCAGACATTGTAATATGCTATCTGTAATTCAAGTACAGCCAGGGGTCCAATTTCACATACAGTACAGCATTAATATTTAACCGCGTATTTAGTGAGACCTATTTGACCCTCCAGATAATTAACACACGTACAGAGCAAACCGTGTGTTACTTGTTTTACTACCACAAAACAAATTAAGATGCCTTTAAGATGAATTCCACCTTTCATTCCATAAATCTATAAATCTGTAAATCTATAAATGAATCTCTTTTTACTGGGTTGGGATGGTGGGGGATGAAAATAGTCTTTGGGAATGAATGTTTATCTCGCACACAGAAACTCTGTTCACTTCTTACTGATGGCCAAGTAACTAAGATGCCATTTAACAGATAACAATGAGAAGGCCAGTTTATACTTCAGTGTGCTGACAGGGGCAATTGAATCTAATCTAATCTAATTACTAACACATGACCGAATGAAGTAACAACTGATAGCTTAAGATATTTTTGGGTTGGTCCAGATTTCAAGCGTTTCAAGTGTCAGTCTTTGTTTGTTATCTATTTCCCCTCATTGCCCTGCTGTGGATAATATTCATCATACAGAGCTGTTATATGGTCAAATAGACTATTATTCCAGCTCCAAAAAGTTTAACTTTTTGATTGTTTGTATTTATTCTAGTATTGAAACTATAATTAACTACGGATCTCTCAGTCC
>JAZGTJ010002922.1:24334-38824 GCA_036877575.1 Botia almorhae | reverse complement strand
GGTTTACATGTGTGTACATGTGTGTATATGTGTGTGTGAAGGTTTACATGTGTGTACATGTGTGTATATGTGTGTGTGAAGGTTTACATGTGTGTACATGTGTTTGTGAAGTTGTCTTAAACATCAAAACATCAGTGATGCAGTTCTACAGTTTCTGTGGCATCAGGACGCATTTCAAAGCCGCAGACATGCATCAGATTCCTGTTGATCTGTCAGTTTGTGTTTTGCTTACAAAGCTCCTGCATTCTGAGAAATATTGAGTGCATGTTTCCTGTCTCACATCAATAAATCAATCAAATGGAAATACGATGCTACTAGTCTAAACGTCCACTTGATTATCAAGCTACATAGTTCATATTTAAAAACAATAAACAAGTAAAGACTTTTGCTATTCATCTGTTAATAAAATACTGCAGCTGTTGATACTAAAGGTGATATTATATTTTGGCAAGAAGCTGTTTAGAAGTTTTAAATGAACAGGAAAAAGATGATAACCTGTATTTCATTATACACTGAGGACTCGTCTGTCTTTTGGAGGCTTGCGTATGTTGTGGGTTCTCTCATGTCTTCAGCCCCCTAAACAGAATCAAATATAAATACAGATTTTACACCGCCAAAAAATTGACGTATGCCTCTTTTTAAATGTGACACATTTTTAAAGGAATGACTTTGTGGAAAAACACAATCCATTAAAAGTGTAAAATTGTTTAATTTTAACATTATGTATTGAACAAATCTAAAACTCTCAAGTTTGAATAACTTTCTTATAACCACACAATAACGTTAATACAACGTCCACACACTGCAACTTTTAAATGTTTCTGAAACATTCAAAGTAACATTTTTAACCTTTCTTTTTCTTAATGGAAACGTTAGAGAAACCTTCCTACAGGCTGAAATTGTTATCTGGTTGCTGTATTTTACAGCTTGATTCTGGCGAGCATCTTCACACCTTTGTTTGCTAAATAAACTGATCGTGACTGACGGTGACGGTTTGTGTAATGCCGCATATGCGCCACTAGGTGTCAGAACACATACACAAAATAAACTACATAGCGTTCCTGCCTCTTGTATCCTCTTAAGTCTGATAACCAGGTGTCATCAATACACATCAGTGATGAGTCTGCAGTTGTGAATGGAGAGACGAGCAGCGGGATAAATGACCTGCACACGTACACAGGCGCTTTTCTGCCACACCAGCTGTTTGTGCTGTGATTTCTGTAACTCTGTAGCAATACAGTCAGCGTGATAATTTTGGGTGGGATGTTGGTATTATTTGTGGGTTGTGCATCTACCTTTACATTTATGAATGTGCGTTTTATAATCAGTTTTTCAGTCTGTTTTTGGCACAGGAGAAAGATTTCTTTAAGTATTAGGATTTAGGGTTATTGTGCTTCGTTTCTTTAAGTGTTGTCAATCTGACGACACATCCCTTGATGTGTCATCTTTAAATATTGCCAACTAACAATTTTACACTGTAAGAACGTTTCCCTAAAGTTTCCATTAAGAAACAAAAATGTCCATTTTGAATGTCTTATGAACAGATTTTAAAAAAGTGTTTTGTCATGAAGATTTGAGGTGAACAGGCGGCACACTCACCTTGAGTCTTTTTAACAACCTGAAAGAAATAGAAGTTTGACATGAAGACAGTAAATCGTGGAAAGTAACGTTTAACTTCTACAAAATCACTGCAAACACGTGCCACTGTTTCCCCTGAAGTATTTTCTTCTGTCATTTCAGTTGTTGAAAATATGGAGCTAGTTTTATTTCTCTAGCTGAGCTGTTCCACAGTGTTTTCCAGAACTCACCTTTGGTATTTGATCAAATCCACAGCAGTGATGAGAATAATGATGCCTGTGAGAACTCCACACATGATGTATGGTGCTATGGGCCACTGGCAGCCTTCCACACACACACACACACACACACAAAACAAGAGCTGTGACTGGATGTCACTGTTAAAATATAGAGTAACACATTCCATGACCTCCCATAGGAACCCCAGACTGAGAGTCATCATTTATGTGTTTGTAATTCAAGTCCACATGATTTTTTTACATTCTAGTTACACACAGTCTAAGAATGAACATTCTGGAAGCTGGCAAGCTTACACGTCCTCTAGTTGCCCATCAGCGCTCGTATGAATGTTTTTTAAGAGGTATTCTGTCTAATTGCTTGTTTCCATGAACTCTGTGTGTCTCTCTGATCCATACAGCCACATAAACATTTCCAAAGACCTCTCCATCCAGTCTGTCTGTCATGAATCATGTTTCATCTCCAGTGAAGCTGGAATACACATGATGAACTGTACTGTACTGTACTGTACTGTACTGATGATGGTCAAGGGCAAACTAAGATAATGAAACCAAGTACCAATTATTTTAATCATGTTGATTTCATGTTTTGCTCATACCATTTTAATTAACTTTTATTTAATGACAAATAACTATCCAGAAATGATCTGGAATTGTTTTAAATTCTGCAACATTTTAAAATCATTCCAGTTATGACTTATATTTATCAATATATTATGTTTTGATATAAAAAGGTTTTACTAACAAAAAAAGTTTCACGGCAAAATGTAATGAACCTTTTTTAACCAGGAGATAACTTTTAGGGAACATCCAATGTTCAAGGAACGTTCCCTGTTAGCTGCAATAGACTATATATAGATAAAGTGTATGCATGTAACAGACAATATATCTTACCATTCATTTCCACGGCAACAGCCCTGGATTGGTGGCTTCCATGACTGTTGTGTGCCTTACAGACATACAGACCCAGAGCATCACTGTTGACGGTCATGGATAGAATTTGACCCTGAGTTTTCAGCACTAACTTCCCATCTGCACTCTGTGTGTACCACTCATACCGCTGGACGACTGGGTTGCCATCGCTCTGACACCTCAGAGTCACCACACTGCCTTCAGCCGCCGGTCCTGATGGACTGACCAGGGCTGTGGTGCTTCTGGGGGCGTCTGAAAGAGGAGACGGAGTCCCTCAGCAGTACAGAATATTTAGTGCTTAGACACTGAAAATGGTATTTGATTAATTGAAGGTGTTCCTGTAGGTGAGTTAGTGGAGCATTGTGTTAGCACTGCAAAGGTTGTGGGTTCGATTCCCAGGGAACATGTGTACTGAGAAAAATAAGTGATACCATAAATGTACTGTAAGTTGTTTAGGATACTCAAGTCGTGTCTGTAATATTCATATAATACACACAAAGTAAAAGTCATATTTGCTCATGAACATAAACAGATAATAAACAGTTCATACACAGCACTCTGAGGGTGATGCTGGTCTCCACTGGTCTCTTCTGGTTTCTCTTCGAGGTGTACATGAGAGAGCAGGACACATTGAGGCGGTCATGTGGAGCTTCTGCAGTGAACATCTGAGAGGAAACCAACAATGTCTGTCCAAATACATCCAGCTGAAGAAGAAACAAGGATAAATGATGTCACAAAAGAATCATGATGCAGAGGTTCTGCAGAACAAGACACCAGACGTTTATAGAGATGAAGGAAAGTTCTTCACAAGAGAAGAGCTTTGCGAGGCTTTAATAGGTGAGCAAACACGTCATCGTCATCTCCTCCACCATCTCGCTGGCTGTTGATGACTCTTGCCACTAGATGGAGCCAACCAGCAACCCACAACTCCACACACCCACAACCCTCACGTCACAACCCTGACGTCACAGTGTGTGTTCCCGACATTCATTTCACCTGTTTGGTGGGTGTCATCAGTTTTCCCACTATGATGTTCCAGTGCATCAGAGGCGGCTGTGAGGGACACGGCAGCACAGCGGAGCACATGAGTGTCACGTTCATTCCCTCTGGAACCTCCAGAATCTTAACATACGGGCTCAACAAAGGAGCCAGTGACTCTTAGAAATAAGAAGAGTGTTACAGCCTTAAAGCGATAGTTCACCCAAAACCTGTCTGACACTCATGTCATTCCAAAAATGTTATTTTTTCTTTTGTGGAACACAAAGAATATATTTTGAGAATTATTTTCTTTTGTGTTCCTTAGAAGCAAAAAAAGTCAGACAGGTTTGGAATGACATGAGGGCGAGGAAATGCTTAAAGATTTTTTTATTCCAATTATTTTTTTATATCCTAGTAACATCATACTTTAACATGACCAACTATATATAATATTTAAATTTATCCAGCATCTTGATGTTACATGTTTAGTTCTAGGTTAAAGTTTTAATGAATTTTTTAATGTACATTTCATGAATGTTTTAATTTACCTTCATGTACTTCAATTGTCACGCCCTGTGTAAAAGTGTAGACCAGAGGCAAGGGACCTTGCAGTCTGAAGAAATATGTGTCATTGGATCCAGCAGGCAAGTTCTGAAACACAGTTGTGCAATTGTTGCTTAAGAGACTGCCAGTAACTCTGCCGCTCAGAGGAGACGTCTCACTTCTGGAGCTGAACACTGTCGGCCCAAAGCTGGCGTCTGTTCGTTTCCACACCGCCTCCACTGACTGGTTGAGGAACTTCGTAAAAGACTCAGGGATCTCAAACTTGCAGGGGATCTGAACACAGAAGCCACGGATGGCATCAATGTACTGAGGCATTTGAATCGTCCACTTGTTGCTCACAGCACCTGCGCAGACGCAGACGCAGAATTGTTATTTTTAGAATTGTTCATTATAAACACAGAACATGATATACTGTATCACAGAACTCTGGAATGTATCTAAGTGAAAGAGCGCTATCCTAATTACCCTAAACGAGACTTTTAATTAGATTAGATGCACAGTTAAACCACGGCTTACCCTCGTAAAACACTCAGTATAAACACACAGGATCATCAAGGGTTTAAGATTTACAGCATGTAAAGTTAGTATTTATTAGTAATCTTCATGACACCTAAATGTTTACCTTTATTTCCTTTTCTGTTCCACACTTTACTCGGCACAATTATGCAACACACATTTGTGGATTCATTTCTAACAATAAAAATTTTTGAACGACACAGACCTGTCAAACTGCACATGATGAAAATCCAGACCTTTCCTCCGGTCATGCTGTTATCTAGATTAAACATGTTACAGGTCATGTAAACAAACATGCTTTTGGAATAGTTCATGCTATTGAATTTACAGTTAAATTTGAAAACTGTTCTTGAATGAAAGATTATTCTGTTCTTTACTTGTTTTGTGTATGTTAGTACATACATTCACTTTTATAGGGCACTGATTCTAAAGAACTTTATTTGATTTTACCTTTAACTTTATTTTATTAGAAAATACTTTACCAGTTTAATGCCAGTTTTATCAAAAATATTCCAGAACTTGATGTGGAATCTTCATGCAGTCACTCAACAATCTTACTCTTTAAATGAAAGAGGAACTAACCCTGTAAAAAAGGAACTATTACAAAATTATTGGGAAACAGGAAAACATTTCTTATCCCTCTTTGTGAAAACACAAGAACTGTGAAAACACCAGAACTGTGAAAACATGAAAACTGTGAAAACATGAGAACTGTAAAAACATGAGAACTGTGTAAACATGAGAACTGTAAAAACACGAGAACTGTGTAAACATGAGAACTGTGTAAACACGAGAACTGTGTAAACATGAGAACTGTGTAAACACGAGAACTGTGTAAACATGAGAACTGTGTAAACACGAGAACTGTGTAAACACGAGAACTGTGCTTGTTAATACATTCACCTGGTGAGCATTTAGATGTATCTTCTCAGCTGTATATAACTTCATATAAGATGTATATAATATTACATTTTGTTCTGCAATACTGTATCTCACCACAAGGGTGAGTCACTCTGTGTATTGTATCAGCACGATTGCACATGTATATGGTTTTATATTTATTCAGCGTTCTCGGTTTTTAGGGAAATGCCAGTTTTGTTCACGGCATTCATCAGTTTAACCTTCGTCCTGTTTCGACTTAATAATGGTAGGTCACACCTAATGCATAATTAATACAAAGCACACATACTATTATTAAATATGTATGAAATATAAAAACAGATGCATGGGTTATTTGTACCAGGAAGTAAGTAAAAATAACACACAATAAAAGAGGGACATTTACCACGAGAACCAGATATGAAAAGAATTCAAATATAGAAACATTTGGTTATGCTACTGAAACCATGTTAATAACCAAAATGTGTGAAAAACAACTCACAAAACTAACACTGCTTAGTGTAGTGTTGTCTACACTGTTAACTATAATAATACAACTAACTATAGTTAACTATACTACTTTTCTCTGTCTTCATGTCTGTCTGTTCACTCAAGACTCCGCCCTCTTCCTGTGGGCCTCTTCTTTGTCTGTACAGAAGTCACTCAATGACCGGATTTTAAAACTGAAAGAAAACAAGAGAGAGAGAGAGAGAGAGAGAGAGAGAGAGCATCTTCGTGTTTTGTTTCAGAATGACCTCAGATCAGGATGTTTCGACTCACTATGAGGAAACTAAAGGGGACATTGATGCCATCATGGATAATGTCACCATTGGTCTTTACACCATCACTATTCTTCTGGGCATCAGCGGGAACTCGGTGGTCATCTGGGTGGCCGTCTTCCGTCTGAAGCCCAACGTCACCAACGTATGGCTGATCAACCTCGCCGTGGCCGACCTGATCTTCTGCTTGACTCGAGTCACATCGCTGCTTAAAAAGCTCTTCTTTGACCACTGGCCTTTTGGAGTCTTTCTGTGTAAGTTCAACGGCTTCTTCAAATACACCAACATGTTCTGTAGTGTGTCTCTTTTGGCTGTCATCAGTGTGGACCGAGCGCTCTGTGTGTGGCGTCCAGTGTTCACCAGGGAAAGACGGACGCTGGGTGTCGCTCGTGCGGTCAGTTTGGGTGTCTGGATCGGGGCCACGGTCCTCAGTTCACCGTACTTTGTGTATCGTGAGGTCTACCTCAGCGATAACAACTTGAGCAAGTGCTCACTGGAGGTGAGAGCAACTTTCTAATTCTGTGGAACAATAAAATGTTTTAGGAAAGTTCACTCTGTTAACCACGCAAACAAAATGACACAGTGAACAGGAAATGTCAAGCTCAAAACCAGAAGCCTCCCCCGAAAACACAGCTCTCAAATCAGATGCATGCATTCATGCATGATAACAAATACATTGATCTACATGCTAATGAAGATTTGTGAGTGAACTATACCTTCAAATGAAGTTCTATTAAATGTGGGAGGAGCCTATTTGTTTCCTCCCTGTCAATCATTATTTGTTTACCATTGTGTTAATGCAGCTTTATGGGCGGGTGTACAGACACTAAATGTGCATTGTGTAAAAATCACTTCCGTACTTTATTTTTTTTATCTTGCAGGTGAAGGAAACGTCAAAGAATGTCAATACAGCCAAAAACGCCTTGTACAGCATTCGCTTCGTCTGTGGCTTTCTCGTACCGTTCTTGGTCATCCTGTGCTGCTACATCCTCGCCGGTGTCGGGATCCGCAGGACGCGGCTGTCCGGCAGGTCACGGCCGCTGCGGATACTCGCCGCACTGGTCTGCGCTTTCTTCTTGTGCTGGGCTCCGTACCACTGCCTGCTGCTCGCC
Source organism: Botia almorhae (assembly GCA_036877575.1). NCBI lineage: Eukaryota > Metazoa > Chordata > Actinopteri > Cypriniformes > Botiidae > Botia > Botia almorhae. Next base: position 31,270 of record JAZGTJ010002922.1, on the reverse strand, counting down.
AAGATGCTGGACAAGAAGAGCCACGCTGTCAAAGTGGGTCTGCCCATAGCCAAGGGCCTGGCGTACTTCAACAGCTGCGTGAACCCAGTGCTGTACTTCTGCATGGGCCTGAAGGTCAAAAGCCGCTTTAGACAGAGTTTGTCAGCGATTTACCGCAGAGCACTGATGGAAGACGGTCACACAGTGCAGTCACGAGAGGGCACGGTGGAGGAAAGCTGCTATTCCTTTCCTAAAACCACGGGCATCACTCGAGAGAGACCCGAGGGTCTATCAGGTGTTTAAGAAACTGTTGCAGACATGTTTTCAAATGTTAATCATTTAAGACGTCTTAGATGTCAGTTCCAGTTTAACAAGCAGAAATTCTTCCCTCATAACAGTATCATAACTTCTAAGCGTTTTGTTTGGGGAGTTTTTGTTGGTTTAACATGTTATGAGAGTGCAGAAGTGAAAATCAAGTCAAAAACATGTGAGCCAACATAAATGTGTCGATTATGTGTAAGATTTTATGTTCCTGTAAATATTACAGTTAATAATGAGCTTCAAATCAAACCTCATGTGAATGTTGTGATTTCTAAAGTTGCTGGTGTAGACACGTCTCTCTCCACATGTGATATCTCACAATCATGTGATTCATCAGTTAAAATGTGTATCTTTAGTTTGTATCACTATCTTTTATCTTTTGCTTTTAGAAATTCACTTTCACTTGACTGACACCAGAATACAGAGTTCAGAAATCACAAAAGCCGCATTTGTTTTTTTGTCTGTTTTCTTCATGATTCGTGTTTTCTGAATGAGTTCTGAAGGTCATTGAACTGCCAGCAGATGTTTCTCATCTGTGGCTGAGATAACTTCTGCTTCCTGGTCCTCCGTTGACTCTTATAACACTCCAAAACCGACTCCTAAACCTCTGAGGGACAACTGCCCTTAAAATACATGACTTTAACATTTTGTTAGTCTATGACTCACAGACGTTCTCAGAACATTGGATAATGTTAATACATTGTCTTAAAAACATCATGTTTTGAATGTTCCCAGAACGTTTACTTGTGGAAACATTAGGGAAATGTTTTTCCCACCTCAGATCGTTAGCCGGATATGAGTTGTTACAACATGAATTAGTTTTATTCATTTATCAGATGCTTTTGTTCAAAGTAACATACAAATGAGAGAGCATTTAACATTATGTCTAAAAGCCAACATTAAGTGTAATCTATAAGTCTAATGTAAGTCTAATCTCACACTCACACACACACACACACACACACACTGTATTTACCACAGTATGCATCATATTTGACTGTATAATAAAGTAACTGGGAAACCATTAGCTGCACAACGATGGTCTTATCCAGAAATAAATTATGCAAAGAATAAACCATATGAGCACACACATAACTACATGTAGGGACAGTTTGATAACTAGAGCTTGTGGGTAAGTTATATTTGCTCGTGTCTGTATGAAGACGCATCCATTATTTCTGTCTGGCTGTCAAGAGGGAAAATATTGGAATATATATATTGGAAATCGAGGGTATGTTTTTATTTCTTCTTCTTCATTTGATGACAAAATTAGTTGTTTATGTCTGGGATCCACTAGTTCTGTGATCTACTAGTTCAGCATGTCTCACTGAAGTGGTAACTCTTTGGTAGGTCTCTTTGGGTGTAAAAACACAGTTCAGTGTAATATTATGATAGTTTATTATTATTACCCATGTTTATGCTGTAGCTACTGGGTCAAAACTATCACAGAGAGAAACTAGTGAGCAGCTGCACAAATCAAATCCATCAGAATGATGTTGATCATCTCATTAAAGTGATGAATTCAAGAAACTGAATGAAACAGAATCAAGAGTTTGATTTAAATACCTAGACAACTAAAAGACACATGACAGTCATCGACTCAAAGCAGCTTTATAGAAAAAACTTCAATGTAATATCTTTGTAAAACTTCATACCTCGATATATGTGTTTGTAAACACCCAGAGAGATAAACAGCAACTCACAACTCTAAATAAGAAAAATATCAACAAGCACCGACTGTCGCATTGTCGTTGAATAAGTTTAAGCCTGCAGCTCCAACAATTACCACCAGAGGCCGCCATATCCCAACATTATTCACTGATCACCGTGTCCCCAAAAGTAAATTTATCCAACATAAAGTTCCCAAGTTCCCGTTGGGATCATTTGGAAGGTCATTATGTGGCAAATTGTGTGTTTAGGAATCTCTGTAGGAGCCATCAATAGGACGGCATGCCAAAATCATATACAAAATAAAATATATAAAAATAATGTTTTTATAATTAGGGTTTAGTCTTAAGTAATTAGCTGTATACATAAATGTCAATGTGTCTTTATTTAGAGTGCTAAATAAAATGTACATGTTTTTAAACACATGTATATAATACTATATCATAAAAATATTGCGTGGGCACTTTCTCTGCTCTCTGATACACACAATTTACACACAAATTATGTATCATGTGTTACTGGCTGACAAACACGTCAGATAAGAGCATCACAGCATGACCAGTTCGTGCAATTCCTCTGAACACGCATGTTTTCTTACAATACTGTAACTGTTAACCAGCGTTCACCTACAAGATAGAAGAGATTATAAAAGCCGTGCTGGATCTGAACACAGAAGAAAAACTCAAAGCATCTCATTACACTGAATCTGTCTTGCTTGTAGAATGACCTCCAATACAACCGTCCTCCATCACAGCAATGAGAAAACCGCACTGGACATTGTCTTCTACGTCCTCGTTGTTTTTCTGGGCACCAGCGGGAACTCGGTGGTCATCTGGGTGGCTGCTTTCCGTATGAAACTCAACGTCACCAACGTATGGCTGATCAACCTCGCCGTGGCCGACCTGATCTTCTGCTTGACTCGAGTGACCCAGCTGACCAGATATCTCTTCTTTGACCACTGGCCTTTTGGAGTCTTTCTGTGTAAGTTCAACGGCTTCTTCAAATACACCAACATGTTCTGTAGTGTGTCTCTTTTGGCTGTCATCAGTGTGGACCGAGCGCTCTGTGTGTGGCGTCCAGTGTTCACCAGGGAAAGACGGACGCTGGGTGTCGCTCGTGCGGTCAGTTTGGGTGTCTGGATCGGGGCCACGGTCCTCAGTTCGCCGTACTTTGTGTATCGGGAAGTGTTTTCAAAGAACAACCTGAGCCGCTGCTCACTGAAGGTCAGAACAGCTTCACAAACCTGCTTGAATTCCTCAATGTTCACATGAATCGTTTCTCATAAAATTCATTATACAAATAATAAGCGTTTCTTCATGCTAAAACCCGTTTTAATAAACATGTGTCAATAATACTTTGCATTACGTTTCAAATGTTTGATCAATTTGATTTGATTTAAAGCACTTTGCGTTTTACACACTTTCATAATATAGAACAGAATCTCGTACCATATTTTACCATTTCCCTTAAAATAACGAGTGCGTCAAGTCCTTAAAGCACAAACAAGTCGATTTACTAATTGAATTAAAATGAGTCATTTACGCACTTTCCTGGACTTCAAATCAGGATATGTCGTTGTTAAAAATGACAAAGACAATATGTCATTGTTAAAGAGGTTGATGATTTCTCTGAACTCTGCAGGAAACAGTTAAAGGGGAGGGGAATACGGTGAAGTATGTTTACTACTACATGCGCTTCTTCTGCGGGTTCCTGGTGCCCTTCCTGGTGATCCTTATCTGCTACATACTCGCGGCTGTTGGGATTCGCAGAACGAGACTCTCCGACAAGTCACGACCTCTGCGCATTCTCGCCTTACTGGTGTTTGCCTTTTTCTTGTGCTGGTCCCCGTACCACATCCTGGGTCTCGTGAAGCTGATGAATAAAAACCACCCGGTTGTAAAAGTGGGCTGGAATATGGCTTCAAACCTCGCGTACTTCAACAGCTGCGTGAACCCTCTGCTGTACTTCTGCACGGGCCTGGATCTCAGGAAACGCTGCCACCAGAGTCTGCCAGCGATCGTCCACAGGGCCCTTACAGAAGAGGGACGAGCTTCTGTGTATACTGTAGATGACAGACATGAAACATCGCATCGCATCAACATCGATCATATCTAGACTTTAGGCGCATACATATTTATGTGTCATGAAGAGTGTGAGACTGATCTCTCTCTTCCGGGAAACACGTCTTCATATCAAGCTGTGTATTTTATATTTTGTATATTTAATGATGTTATTGTCATTTTTGGTTTGTTTGCTCATGACTTTTGTCACGTCAGTGTTAGCGGGAAAAATACATTTAGCAGACGTGTCGTCCAGTAACAATAACTTTTGTGTATGTAAAAACAAAAACCGCCTGACCACCTGATATTCAAATATGATGTGCAACAAAGCTGTGTGTATTTTATGTACTGCATAACATCTCTGTCTGTCATTCCCAGCTGTATTCTTTAATAATCCCGTTGTTCTTTATATGGTTCTTTAATAATCCATGTGTTCTTTAATATGGTTCTTTAATAATCCGGTTGTTCTTTAATATGGTAAAAATGGTTCATGTGTCTCTTGTGATAAAATGGTATAAATCATTTATACAGTTTCATTGTTTTGTTTACAGTAATGCATCTGGCAGATGCTTGTACCCAAAGTGACAGTGCATTTGAGGTTTACTAATGATGTTCCAGTTTCTGTCCTGTGTTCATAGATAAATTACACAAATGACACACACACACACACTTGATTCTATGCCTAATGGGGGCATTCCATAGACATAATGACTTTTATACTGTACTTCTGTATATTCTATCCCCTAACCCTAAACCCAACCCTCACTAAAACCTTTCTGCTTTTTACGTAACAAAAGCATCATTTAGTATGTTTCATAATCAGTCTCCCTCGTGGGGACCGCTGGCTTGTTATTACTCTAGACCTAAACACAACTGTGCTAAAGAGAAGCAGCTGCCACCAGACGGAGCAATCGGGGGTGAGATGCCTTGCTCAAGGGCACTTCAGTTGATTACCAGTAGGTCACAACTGCCCCACAAATACCCTAAAAATGTTTTTAACACACACAACAATATAAAGAATCTAAGGAGCTGAGCAGACGATGTTATCCAGCATGATTTAGAGAATAATTAACTTTCATATTTTAGATTGCCATGTGCATCTAATTCATTCATTCAAAAGATAGTTTTCATTTTACCCCACATTCAAAGTGAACACATTCTAGACTCTAGATTTACAAGACTACAATTTTTTTAAATTATTTTGTCAAAATGTTCCCTCATCTCATATTTAAATATAATATTAAGAGCATTTTGAAACAAATGCTCCAAATGACCATCAAAATGGTCATAAACACCTGAAGAACTTTCAGTGAGAACACAGACAAATTAAACTGAGTGTGAGCCCAACCTACTGTATTATTTGCATATTGTATAAATGACTTGATGTCAAGTCATTACTCATCACATTTGGACGGTCTCACAACACAGAAGCATCGTGCCTGTTGATACAGCGGCTCACTGAAGAGATGAAGACAGTTTTTCTACTCGCTGTCGTTTGTGGACTGACCACAGCTGTAATAAGAGATCATATCTATGTTAACATTCTGAAGAACTGGATGGACGCTCAAAAATACTGCAGACAACATTACAGAGATCTCTCAACTATCCAGAGTTACCAGGAACAGATGATGCTTACAGAGCTGTCAGGATTCGGCTGGATTGGTTTGTACAGGGACATGAACAGCCCTGAGAACTTCCTGTGGTCTGATGGAGATCCATTTTCCTTCTCTAACTGGCTATACGATGAATCAATGAGTACATACTCATCTTGGAGTTACTTTAATGTAACTCAGAACTGTGTGGCTTCATTTGGCAAATGGTTTGAACGTTCGTGTGGTTCACCATTAAATTTCTACTGCTACAAGTCCATCATTCTCATTAGAGAGAAGATGACATGGGAGGATGCTCTGGAGTACTGCAGGATTCACCACACTGACCTGGCCAGCTGGACCTCCAACTCCCTGCGGTTCAATCGTGAGATGATGGAATCCCAAACAGACAGTGTGTGGGCAGGTCTGCGCTTCCAGGCTGGAGAATGGTTCTGGGTGAACGGAAAACCTCTGGGAAATCAAGTCTTCACGCTTCCAGCGTGTCCAGCTCAGCCCAGTCGCTGTGGAGCTTTCAACACACAAACTGGCAAATGGGAGAACAGAGACTGTGGGGAGAAACTCAACTTTATGTGCAACTAAACACGTTTGATAACAGATTTAATGACATCATAAACACACAGCTCTTACTGTTTTAGAAGAATCTCCTCATCCTGAATATATGCATATAAGAACTGTTTCTTGTGTTTGTTTTAAATAGGCTTGTTTACAGAGCACTAGACTACACATATGCAAAACCTTGTGTGTGTGTGTGTGTGTGTGTGTGTGTTAGATCTTAGACAGACATCACTGCCGAGAGATTAAGTGTAGGGAATGTTCTCGGAACGCTGGCTAACATCCTCCAAATGTTCTCTCAAAGAACAAAACATCAAGAAACAAAACATTTTTACAGTAGCGTTAGTACAATGTTTTGACATCATACATACAAAAACATTATTTTTAGGTTGTTAGTGGAAGGTTTTAAAAATGTTATGGAATTTAAAAAATGTTTGAATAACATTCTTAGAAACCAAGCAATAATGTTAATACAACGTCAAAATACGGAACGTTTTGAAGATTCAAAATAACCTTTTTTTGTTATGTTATTTAATGTACATGTAATTTATAGTTATTAGCTGGGTATCAGCAATTATAGGCTTCTTGTGTACAATGATTATGTTCTCACCAACATAAATATTGTTGATCTTCTGACACTGTATAAAATAAAGTTCAGCCAAATGTTTTTCATTCATTCATTCATTCATTAAGCATCAGTAAACACAACAACAGTCGACCACAGTGCTGTAAAAACTAATATATTA
>JAZGTJ010002922.1:0-24329 GCA_036877575.1 Botia almorhae | reverse complement strand
GGGCTTTTTAAAAGGTTCTTAGAACTTACAGTTGTTACCCGGTTAGATATTTGTTCTTGACTGTATCGTTTATCTTTGAACACATTGAGAACAAATGTAATCCATCCAGAAATTGTAACGTCAATGTTCTGAAATCTGGCTATTTATTTGTTATCTAAATGTAACATTTAAATGTTATTTAAACACCTGCTTTACATAATCCTAAAAGCATCACGCAACAGGCTGAACACAATACTTTAATACTCTGGAGAAGCAAGCGGATCTCTAAGCCTTCTAACACTCAGATACGATTGTGACAGACGCCAGTCAAATGCTGTACAGACATATTTGAACTGGTTTGGGGAGAGACGCCAGTCAAGTGCTGTACAGACATATTTAAACTGGTTTGGGGAGAGACGCCAGTCAAATGCTGTAGACATATTTGAACTGGTTTGGGGAAAGGTGCTGCTGTGCCTGGGCTGTCAATGGTTCTGTTTTCGTCTGAAGAGCAGAACTTACTCAAAAGATTGCTGTGATACAGTAGTCAGTGATAAAGACTGAGTTGCCTGTGTGCTTTGACAGGGTGCACAGTGTGTCCTCCACAGTCACACGTCTGTCGTTTCAAACACACCCCAAGTTCCCCACCACCCCAGTCTGGGTGTTTTGACAGTTATGTTAACATACAATGCATGCTGCGTACAATAACAAACAAAACATCAATTCATATTTCAAATGTTTATTGCGATAATTACAATCGAATACACAAACGTGCTTTAAAAGTAATTGTACATGTATTCATGTCACAATACCCCTCAAGGGTTTTTTAGGAGCTTTTTCCTGAAACAAAACAGAGGAATCTACTTTGCTTACATTTACAAATGGGATGAAAATGTAACACAGGTGAAAACCAACAACTAATCATTGATGACATTTCTACAGACTGACGGCTGTCATTGCCTCTCCGCCACGAACGTTTTCTCTACACGGATCATTTTCATTTCATTTTAACCTAACGTTAACCAGTAGGTCAATAAAACCAATTGCTGGACCATGACGACTACGTTGCCATGCACCACAGCCCCGTGTCCAGAACAATGACAGATCAGATAAACAAGAAAAACACATGCAGTTTCTGTAGACATGTGACACATGAATGAACGGTATATGCATGTTTGGGCAGATCATCAGTTTGTCAGTGTGATTATGTCTGACATGAACACATGACTGCCATTCATTCGTGTCATGTGGTTTGACCGAAATCCCGGATTGGAGCTCGGGGGTCACCTGAGACAATCACCGCTCGTCACATTCGCTATTCTCTGTTTCCTTGTGCTCGTGTGTCCGAGCAAAACTCGTTTATTTTGTAGCTGTATTGAATTTCCAAATTACACACGAACACCAGCAGTTTATCATTTCTTACGATGACGCACGGAGGTGAGTTCAGCCGTTCAATTACTGCATGTGATTTTCTAAACATGACATTTAAAACTGTGGCTTTATTCGTTTGTACCACAACATTGAAAGTATATAGAAATATACTACATACCATATACAACAAACCTAGTCCCTGTGTTTCACTGTATTTTTGTTAAACGCAAACCATTATGATTTTGAACATAACGTGTTCAACCATAACCACGTTTTGTCACTTCCATGCAAAAAAAAAACATTTAATCACCAACTAAATGATATATTTGTAATATTGGGCTCCAGTCCGCATCTTATTAACGGCAGATATGAAGCGTCGCGGTTGTTTACAACACGAACGCGTGAAATACACAAATATCGCCCGTCAAAATAACCACCAGACATTGAACCCGCATGCCGAAAGATCGCAAGAACCATTTTGAAGCGCGACGGGTCGACGACTCGCCTTGTTTGTAGGGCGGGAGGAAGTAACAGACGCGACGCGTCGAAACGCGCGCAGCTGCGCCTTCCGTCTTCCTCCACCGCGGTCTCCATTTTAACTCGTCGCCCAGCCTGCGACTCACGTGTCCCGGACGGTCTTTCTCACATGACCCGCGTGTTTGTCCCCGTGATCAGCGCGTCCATCTCCAGTATTTGAAGTGTGGCTGAATATCGCCGTGTAGAAGACGCTCATGGATATGCTGGACGCGTCGACGGGGTGAGAGCGCGTCCTTTATGCGCGGCCGGGCCCCGGGCGACCATTTTCTGTTCATCGCCCGGGCGCTTATACATGATCTTTTAAGTTTATTTTCTGACTCTTGTTAAGTTTCGTGCATGCAGTTTGGATGAAAGTTAAGCGTGAGACGCGCCCGGGACGGAGAAAACCGATCACGGGCGTTTCAACGCGGAGGTTTCGATATATATCATTGCAGATTAATTTTAATCTAATTGTAGTTATGGGTAAACACGCCTGTTTTAGTATACTAGCCTGTTTTAGTTAGATTAGTGAATGTTTTCTTGTCTGTAGCGGTTTAGGAGTTGTTTTAACGCTGTTTATTATTATAAGATATGTTATCGTGTAGCAGTTGAATGCATTATAATGTATAGGCGGTCTGCAGCAAACATGACCTTTATTAATTTGAGAAGCGTTTGTTACTGTAATGTTTTGTTATTGTTTTGCGCTGCTTCTGGTGCTCAAAGAATATCTTGACGTATTCATTTATTTAAAACACTTTTAATAGCTGTAAATAGTTTTATTTAGCGAGCAGTTTGTAAAGCCAGGGGGCGTTCACTATTTGTGTTGGAAGTTTATGCGGTACACGTATTTATAGCAACAATATGCGTGTGAACGATATTACATCCATTTTTAGCCATAAAATATCTCTTTAATTTTTTTAAACGTTTGCATTATGGCAAAAACTGCACGGCTGTATTTGCACTGTAGATTTTCTGTTGAAGATGTAATTTCACAAGATTACCTGAACAATGACTTGTTTCTCTGTACAGCCACGAGAAACAGGAAACTGGGGAGATTGTTCAGCTACAGGAAGGTAATTTAAAAGAAATATCCAGCCGTATCTGCTGTGCATCTCTACACTTTGCATTTAAACTCTTCGGCTACTCTATTGTCCAGTAAAAGAGATCAGAGGTGCATAAATCAATACAATGCTGTTTCTTAAGACACGTCTTGTGTTTGTCTCAACAGAGGGAGTGGGGGTGGAGGAGCAGGCGGCCGCTGCCATCGCGAGCGTCCAGCAGGCAACAGCGTTTGCGGACCACAATGTTCAGTACCAGTTCCGCACGGAGAACGGTGGCGGACAGGTCAGTGTGACCTTTGACCTTTCCTCTGACGTGTGTAGGCTATCCAGGGTTCAAACTGGGGTCACTCGGTCATGAAACATGACCCATGACCTCTAGATACCAGTTTCAGAGAGGCTAGCAATACCAAGCTATCTTTGAAAGCATGAGACCCCGCCCTCCCTTCAGAGTGCTCTTCAAAGCCACGCCCCCTTTAACACATAAACACATACATAGTTTGACAGGCAAGTAGGACGTCCTATCATTGCATTCGGACCGAGTGGCTTATTGTTTTAAGGTCTTGCGCCTTCTGCAGACTAGCATAACAACGATGCTTCTGGTAAGATTCAGCTGCCCTGACTGTAATGGCTCTTAAAGTTTGATGAAGCAGCAGCACAGAGCGCTCGAGTACAGCATGGACACACAGGGATAGTTCTGATTACACACTGGTTAAAGTTCACCGTGGTGTTGCTTCTGTGCTCTTGCGTTCTGCAGGTGACGTATCGTGTGGTGCAAGTGACAGAGGACCATCTGGACGCAGCAGGAGATGCAGGGACTGCAGTCAGCGTCGTCTCCACGGCTGCTTTCGCGGGAGCGCCGCAGGCAGTAGCGCAGGTATTTATGCATGTTAAACAGACAGGCAGCAGGAAGACAACACACTGGGGCTGTTTACATGAATGTCTCTCTATAAGACTGATTGTATTCCTTCTAGATCTTCTGTGTAGACAGGCCCATGTTATTGATAGTGTGGTTACTGTCTGATGATAGACATATATGTGGCTCATTTTGTCTGTTTTTTTTAGGCTGTTATCCAGAACCCGTTCAGTAATGGAGGCAGTCCAGCAGGGGAGACGGTGGGCGGAGAGACGCGCTTCGCCTACTTCCCAGCAGCCACTGTCAGTGACGGTACAGCGGTGTCGGTGCAGGCCGCGTCTGATCCGACCCTCACACAGGCTGGAGGTCAGTTTTTAAGGCAGAGTTCCTATTGGCTCCATGAGTTTATGCTGCGACAAATGTTCTGCCGATCTGCTTCCTCTAACATATGAAGATATTTCTAACTGCAGCGTTTTGTTGAACAGTAGGTTAAATAATGTGTTAATCTAATGTATTACAGCTGTTAAGTTATGTTATTAGATGTTATTAATGAACTAGCCCCCAGGTGTCATTATTGACTCCAACTTAAGCGGTTTTATTTTTGTTTTTTTAGGCCAATTTTACGTGATGATGAGTCCACCGGATGTTTTGCAAACCGGCGCACCGCGGACCATCGCCCCTCGTACACACACTTACTCCACGTAAGTACTGATCACAGTTTGACCTTTGAACCTGCTGTTATGCATGAAATGATTTGAAACCCCCAGAAGTTAAACTGCCAGCGTCTTTCTTTTCAAGAGTAACACAAGGTGCCACCATTAGTTATTGCACTGGAATAATAATCAACACAACTTTCTGTTCATTCAATTAAATGTCCCAAATTGCCAAACAACCAAATGTGTCCCGCTTGCCTGCCATCCGCAGAGACCTCGCTGACCATCAGACTCTTCAGCACAGCAGATCAGACTGGTGAGGAAGACCTTTCCATGACCCCTCCCCCCATCTGCCAGTCTGTGTGCTCTTCCTTTAGCCACCACTGCGCTAGCCCAATAATCGCTAGTGCAGTCGTGTTTGATGCCGTTTGGATTTCCTTTTTGTTTCGAAAACTGATTAAAAATGTGTTGAAATGTGATGCCTCTGAAACGATGGGTTTAAACTTCCTCTTGTGCATATTAAAGGTACGGTAGGCAATGCTGGAGATGCTAGCAACATCAGGCTAGCTTTGAAAGCATAAGATCCCGCCCTCCCTTCAAAGCCACGCCCCCTCCAACACATGAACACGTACATAGTTTGAAGAGCAAGTGCAATATGATTGTACGAACATTTCGTGGTCCGTATATAAATATATAAATATATTTATAAATATATTTCATCATTTGATTGTGATCAGGATGTGAAGAAACTTTGTTTGTTTATGGAACAGATCGCCTACCCTGCCTTTAAACAGTTGTGAAATCACAGACTTAAGCAAATCATCATGCAAATTAGTGCTACAGGACACGATTTGAAGATCAAGAAATGTTTGTTTTTGGTGGTTTGATTTCATGCGTGTTAATTAAAGCAGATTGATTTGGTGTTTAATGTAGTTGTAACGGAAGCTGACCACATCGTTGTCTCCTCCTCGTTTGTCTTTATTTCCACAGGAAAATAGACGGGCCTCGAGTCCCTCGTGATGAGAGGAGAAGAGCACAGCATAATGAAGGTGAATGAATGCTCTGAGGTTCTGTGAATCTATTTGTGTTGTGTGCCTTTAAGACCTCAGAACACTATAGACTCCTGCAGTTGCCTTGGTAACTGGTCTCCACAAATGGCAGTGTTGGTGATTAATGAGCAATGCACAGCCGGCAGTTTAACGTAAATGTGAAACACATTGTGCAACGCATGTTACTTGAGTCGAAACTTGGTTGATTAACAGTTATGAATTGCAGCGTTAAAGTAAACTGTCAATTTTGTGTTTACTGAAATGAGTGGTACAGACGATTGAATGAAAGTTGTTACATGCAAAATACAACTGTTACAATCTGATTTGTTTCTGCAGTGGAACGGAGAAGAAGAGACAAAATCAACAACTGGATCGTCACACTATCTAAAATCATCCCAGACTGCACTATAGACAACACAAAGACAGGAGCGGTACGGAATGTGCTGGAAAACTGAAAACAGGAATTACTGATGTGTGTGTTTTTATCTGCCCGTTTGAAATGAGTTCTTTGTTTTCCTGCCCAGAGTAAAGGAGGGATTCTGTCTAAAGCGTGTGACTACATCAGAGAACTCCGACAGACTAACCAGAGGCTACAGGAGAGCTATAAGGAGGTGGAGAGAATACAGCTGGACAATGAGCTATTAAGACAACAGGTACATGTGACAACGCTTGGCAACTTAAATCTGATAATCTCAGCATGATTTGAGAAGGACTTTGGATTTGTGACCTCGCAATGCCGCAGAATAGTTTCTTGAAGAATCACTCATTGTCTAATCTCAGACGTTTGTAAGCCAATATATATTCTTAATATGATGAAAACATTCTGTTTATAGAATCAGTAATGTTTGTTATTATGGTCTGTTTATAGTTTTAGCTTTATTAAGTTACATTTTCCGAATAGCATCTTGTTATGTGCATATGTCATTTTATTACTTATTTGTTTATTACCTATTTATTACTTTATAAGATAAATTAATAAGCATTTTCATTTTAGTTTTCATTTATTTTCTGTTAATAATTTTGCTGCCTCCACTTATTTTGGTTTGTTGTTAAAGCATTTGTAAGTTTTATTTAGTTTTAAGTTTTTTAAATAACTGTTATGCCTATATTTGATTTTAATGAAGAGAAATTTTAATAGTTTTACTTTTAATAAATTATAATAACTCTAACCAAGGTTATGATATTTATGCCATTTAATGGCAAATCGCTATGTGAGAACTAGTCTGTAAGAGAAATCTGGTTGGGCACATGTAATCCAATGGGATATTTATGTAATGTATTTATGTAATTAGATATTTCTGTTTTGTGTTTATGTAATGTAATACATGTTGTGCTGCAGATTGAAGATCTGAAGAATGACAACACACTGCTCAGAGCTCAACTACAGCAGCACGGCCTGGAAACCAGTGAAGGCACATCACAATGACACAGAAACGTTGAGCAGTTAAACAGACTGGCAGTGGATTCATGACCCCTGAATAACTCATTTACTCACTCATCACAGAATTCAGCTGCTCGGCGGTGCAGTGGGACAGGAATGCATATGTCACTCAGATTCTCTGACAAAACACTCTGACTGCAGTGAAAGTGTGTCTGCTATAGGCACACTTTGTTAATGCCCCTTCACTCCTGCTGAAACTCCAGAACTCGGACTCCCTCTGTATGGAATTACCTGCTCCAGAAGTATCCAGCTGTCCATAAGTCTGTCCCTGATGGTCATCTTTTGTTTCGTTTGAAACACCTTCGCGACGGAAGTTTATTTTTGAAGGATTTGTTGGTACTATATTTGTGAGCTCACAAAAACAATCACACAGCAGGAATACGAAACCTTCGAGTAACACGGAGATGAATCAAGCTCAAGTTCTCATGCAGCTTTTTTCTGTCTCTGTCCTGCACTCTGTATCTGACTTAGAATCTATTTAGATTAACCGTGTGTAGCAGTACATCAGGATTAACTGCTTTACAGTGTGTGTTCGCTTTGAGTGTAAATAAAAAAATGCACACTGAATTGTTTTCAAATGTTTTCAGAGGTTTATTTTACTGTGATTTAGTGAAGGCAGAAGGAATAGCTCAGGGTTCGAGATGCAGGACAATAGCAGAGGCTATAGAACCCCCCCAACCTTGTGACCCTGCACTTTCTGCCCTCTTGGCTTTCCATATTAGTTTCTAAACGTACTGTATATATCATGTATGTCAAGCATTTGTTCTTAAGTCAATGAATTAATTCTCTACATGCAGAGAAATGTACTTTAAAAGTTATATATGCCTCTTTAGAAACTGTTGAAAAATAAAATAGAAGATGTGCAGTACAGATGGCTAGAATTGCTACTGTAGTGTTTTGGTTTAATTTGTTGTATTTTCCGTCTTATTTTTGGTTTTACTTTGAAACCGTCTTAAATTCCAAGCAGCCATCAACAATGTTTTAAAAATAAAACTGGAGCGTTATAAAGAATGACAAAAAAAATCAGAAAATTGTACGAGTGAGTGTAGAATTCTGACAGTGGGGTCTTACTGATGCTATGCATGAGGAACACAAACCTGCAGCCAAAGCTAAAAGCTCGTGTTAATTGTAGTGCTGACCGATTCATGTCTTGTGATATAAACGTGTGATATTTCGTTCACAGGTAGATGCTTGAATGATACAATGCTAAAGTGTAACAACTGTACTTTTGACTGTTTACTAAACCATCTGTTTATCTTGCATTCTCAGTGGTCACGACTAAAGAATGGTTCAGACATGTCTTCTGTGCGTTTATGAGATGTTACATCAGCAGATAAAAACATGTTGTGATCATGTCAAGCCATAAATTCACACAGTGAGTTTCATATATTACACAGCAGAACAGAGAGTTTACTGTTACTGCTGGATGTGAATGACTGTTGATCTGTTAATATAAATGACCGGAAGAGGAAACAGATATGTGGATTATTCCATGAAGAATCTGGTTATTTCATTTAGAAACAGACAGCATGTCTTTCTCATTGCTGGGTCTTTGAGCCATTTGCTTCGTTTATACTTACTGACTGTTAATGTTTGTGTATGTACTTAACAACCAGACATAAACCAGAGCTACAGTATGTCGTTTTTTTAAAGAAAACATTCTGAAATAAAATAACTCTGATGCAGTTAAACGTTTTCTGAACAGCTATACCATAACTTAAATACAACCACACAATTTACTTAATGTTGTATTCGTTTTTTTAGTTTGGATAAAAATTAAGAGCAGAAATAAATGTTTTGCGTGACTGTTTTGTTGTGTTTAGCCTGTTCGGCGTGTTTGATCTGTTCACTATAGACAGCAGAGAGCTTCATAAGGAAATCTATATATGGTCATGACCTCTTACATCAGCCTAATCTGAATGCAATGTCAGTGAGGTCAGGAAGTCTCTGTGGAGTTGATGTGGTGTGTTTGAGCTGTTTACCTGATAAGAGCCATCTTGTGTGACAACTGTTTGCCTAACAGATTTGTAAAGATAAGACAGGTTTGATCGTGTTTCTGGACAGGATGTGCTGTATATAGGAATTAAATGACAGGTATTCACCTCAGACTGATTTTTAACATGTATTTGCTGTTTATTTTTCAAATATGTATATATATAAATAAATAATTTATTCTGTCCAGTATTGCAGAAATCATTCTTTCTTAGGTCGAGCTGCAATGACGACATCTCAGAAACACAGACTCTTCTGTGCCGAGCCGATGGGAGACAAATCCGTCTACACACTTCCTGGAATTGGCCCTGTTTTGGGAGGCCGACTAGAGCAGATTGGAATAAGGAAAGCGAGGGACGTCCTGGGGCGGTTCCTGGTCTTGGACATGGATGAGTGGAAGTTTAAGAGCTGGCTTAGAGACTCGTGTGGGGCAAATGCGAAGCAACAGAGGGACTGTTACAGCTGCCTGAGGGAGTGGACACACAATAATCTGTAATGAGAATACTTCAGTGAATTCTGCTTCACAATCTTTGTGTTCAATTGTAATTTGTTATTTTATTTGTATGTCTCAACAGCAAATCTGTTTCATTTGATGTTTTTCAGTCTGTTCTTTAGTTTTTGTTTCATAACTTAGAAGGTGGCGTCAGCTGTTATTAGTTTCATTTCCTCAGAAAGACGTCCTGGAAAGAGGCGGAGTTTTACCGTCTCCCGGTACTGACACGCCTGCGGTCTCCGGTAAAGGTTGTCAGTGACCGTGAGTGATATAAAAGACACTGCCGATTCGGTAAAGAATATGAAGCAATTTAATGATGAGATATTTAGAGACACTGCAAAAGGTTCAAGGCTTGTCAGCTGCTAGGATTTATATTACACAAGACGCGTCGCTAAATCTGACTCGGTTCTGACTCTCCACGTGTGCCAGATCGTGGCTCGCTGTGCTGTGACGTCACCACGCTGCACGCACAGGTGCAGGTGCAATCTTTACTACAAATCTGTGTATCTCATGTGAGATTCTAATACTGAAGAGTGTACATTTACATTTAGCATTTATATATTCCAGTTTAATTTGTATCTGTTTTGTACGACCAAGTACGTCTGGCTCATCTGATGACATCAGTGTCAGACCAAACTCTCTGTCTGAGCATGGGGGGGGGGGGTCTCTGTTTTATGGTTGTTTTTAAAAGTATATTCCTCATAGTGATTTCATCATGAACTGTCATGTTTTTAAAGTACAGTGCACACTGTATATAATATACGCTCAATACACAGTGTTTTTGTGTAAGTCTGGTTTGCCTTCTTAAATGGCACCAGTCAGCATTAAATTCACGTGTGACTTACACCTGTGTTTGTTACTCTAGTCTTGGTTGCCAAGGCGACAGGGAAGCCACACGAGGACGGCCAGCGTGGCAGCAGCTGCCTGGGCAGTGTAGGGTGCAGAATTCCCCTGACACACCTCTTAGTAAGAGTTTGACTATGTAAACTCTCTCTGACACCTCTTCACAACTAGTAACAATCTCACATGTTTATGTGTGACGTGATCGCCCAACGCTCAATGTGAGAGAACAGATGTGACGTTTTAATGATTGTGTTCATTTTATTCACTGTTAAATATCTTTGGATATATTTCATTTGTACTGCTGCTTTGTGAACTCTGCTATATAAATAAACTTAACCTTGTACCCCGTGTGCATTTAAAGTATCATGTTTTGATAAATGCCCACATGGACCCTATGACCATGTTTGTGTGGGCGTATCTTTTTCTTATGTCTTTCTACAACAATTCCTACAAGCTCCACCCCCCAAAATTCATCAGTCCCCCATATGAGCTTCTGAAGCAGGAATTCCCTGTACAGTAAAGTTACTTGTCTTTAAGTATTATTAAAGGAAAAATGACGACAGAAGATTTTTGGGTGCACTGTCCCTTTAATTCTGTTTGCATATAAATAAGACATTGTCACAATGAATACTAAGATTCAGATCCAACCTGTTCCATAATCTCTGGACTCATAACATAATGACAGCTGGGATTAATAGATTAACCTAATCAGATGTATGGCAAGTTAATGCTGGCAGATGGGAATGTATGTAATTATAATTTGGTATGATCTGATCCAGACTGATCTTCATGTTCCTCAGGTTCTTCATGGACAGAAGCATCGGTCATCATAAGCGAGCCTGTGGACCGGTTGCTCATCCTCAGAGGGGCGGGACGTCTGGGGTTGGTGGGTGTCGAGGCCAGTCGACTCTGGGCGCTCTGGGAGGGGGTCACGGTCATGTTGGTCTCTGTTTGATGTGGTGGGTTTCTCAGGGGAGGAGAGATCTCCACGTCTGGAATATACGCTGGATTATCTACACCAGCTGCAGAGAATACAGGTAAGTATGATTCAATAACACTCATGCCAGCTAACACAGGAACGTTCTCAGAACGTTGGCTAGCATTCTCGAAGTTTTCTCAGAGGTATCATAAATGTTCTTGCAGTAACATTAGTAGACTTTTTTATGTAATATGAGATATATATAAAAGATTATATTCTTAAGTAGTTAGTGGAAAAGTTTAAATGGTCCAAAAATAAAAAAATGTTTGAATAATGTTCTTATTCCCAAGAAATGTTAACACAACGTCTAAAAAGCGGTTGGATTGAACATTACCAGAACGTCCAAAATAACATTTTTACATTTTCAATACCTAATGGAAAGGTTAGGGAAACGTTCTTAAAATCAAAGTTGTTAGCTGGGATGTTGTGAACAGTCTGACGTTTGTGGCGTCAAATCAGAAATGTTAAAGAATAGAGCATCCAGTTTTTCCATGTGATAAATGTGATGAAGATATAGAGTGATTAACTCCAGAATGACAGAAATACATCATAAAACTTCTCTGATTTATGTTTATTATTTGTCATTCACTTTTATTATATGCAAAACGAGGCCAAATGATGGCCAAAATTTCAACTATTTACTGTTAAGTCATTCGTTTTTTCTTCTCAAAACTAGACTAACTGCATCCTAGTATACTGTACAAATGTAAATCTGTGTATTAGAGGAACACACCGTATATGCACATTATTATGTAACATAAATCCAGTATTATAATATCAGAACACGCGTTTACCTCCAGATGTGTCTGTGTTTCTGAGGAAATGAACAGCAGTCTCGCTGATCGACGCACTGTCTACAGAAAACTCAAAATCTGATCGGACAAACCAAAATAATATGAATCACACTCTCATCATGCGCAAGCTTCTGCTTCATGCTAAGTGATGCTTGTAAAATGTCACCTTCATCTCCGTATGGATGACTTCTGTTCAGGTCCGCAGGCTTTCCGTTTGGCTGAAAACACACCACCACAAGTAATGGATCAAAATGGAACAAAACGTTAAAATTAAAAATGTTTTTTTGAAAATGTTTAACTAGTGACACTGGAGGGAACGCAGGAGATACCTTCTGCGCTGGATCCTTTCTGGGGTGTTTGGAGAGGTTTTTGTCTGGATTGACACCCCTCTTGGATGCTTTGAAGGACTCCAGGCGGTTTCTCATGGTTCTCTGGAAGATCTCCTGCATCTCATCTGGGTCTTCTGTGGTGTTATAGTGACTGCGGCTGTAGGTTGGTCGGTTCTGCCCAGAAAGAGGTCAAATGGATTTAATAGATGGAACATGGTGAGAGTCCACTGGATGAAGGCGACACGTTACAAATATTGAGGGGAATAATATTCAGATTTTTGGATGTTCTTACGTGTCTCCTGCTTTTGTACAGGTGCTGATCCAGTAAATGATGAGGGTCGAGATCTTCATCCATGCTTCTCCTGTCCTGATCGTGGATGTCCAGAGATACAGATCCAGGAACCTGGTTACTTTTGAGAACAGAAACAGGCAAAAACCCAACAATTTTAATCTTAAGGTTTCAGCTCAACCTCAGTTGTCATAGCAACTTATCTGGTGGACTGCTCACATGACAGAAGTCATAGAAACATTGTCGTTGCCAAAGTCGTAGTCGGACATGTTGGCCATGATGTCTGGATAGGTGTCGTAATCCAAAGCCAGCTTGTTGAAGTCTACATTTGCTCTCTCGTAGTTACGAATGAAGGCCAGAGATCCTTTACTTTCACCCTACATGTAAAACACAAGAACTCTTCAGAACACTCACTGTGTTTTTGACTATACTCAGATGACAATTTTAGGTTGTAAGAACATCTTTATAACGTTACCAATAAGTAACCAAAAGTTAAAAATTGGTTTTTAAATGTTCTAGAAACGTTCAAACCATCCATTGTTTTAGATGTCGTATTAACGTTAATGCTTGGTTATAAGAACGACATTCAAACGTTTTTTTAATTCTTAAAAATTGTTTTGGAAACATTTCACTAACAACTTAAGGATAACGTTTTTGATATATATAATATATAATGTCAGAAACATGTCTTAGTAACAGAAAGGTTTTGTTAACTTTGAAAGAACATTTAGAGAACATTAGCCAATATTCTGAGAATGTTCACTGTTAGCTGGGAACTAGCAAAGGCTCTGCGTAGACCATAAAGCTAACTATACAGTAAGTAGCATTTAAGCTACTTACTATATGAATACTATACTTATTATGCTATGCTTATTAATTAGGTGATTATACAATAATAAATCCATCTTTGTGATTCAGTGACAGTGACAGTATAGAAATATGTACATGTTATTAGATCAGCATGGCAACCAGAATTCAGCAAAACATTACAAAACACAAAGAAACGATACAATAAATGAACTGGGTGATGTCATGCAGAATGAGTGCGAGTTAATCTGTTCTAAATGGTTTTAATTAATCACACTGTCTCACCTCAATGACATAATTTTTGGCGTCCTCGACATTGAGTTTGTGGAAGGCACCAAAGATTTTGTCGTTTCGCTTTCTGGCATCTTTCTTCATTAGTAACCAGCAGATATATTTCCTCTCAAAATTGTTCCAGCTGAAAAAGAAAAAATAACATAAGCAAAAACACTAGTGTGTTTGTATGTGTGTGTGTGTGTTTGTATGTGTGTGTGTGTGTTTGTGTGTGTGTGTGTGTGTTTGTGTGTGTGTGTGTGTGTTTGTATGTGTTTGTATGTGTGTGTGTGTGTGTTTGTGTGTGTGTGTGTTTGTGTGTTTGTATGTGTGTGTGTAAAATAAGAACTCTTACTGTCTGGACCACCAGTTATCTCCCATGCGTCCACAGATGTCTTCCATTGCTGTTAATATGTGCTCAAACACCTGAAACACAATGATATTAATGACGTGTTTTAAAATAGAAGTTTTCAGATGTTGCCTATATTGTATCTCATATTCACAATGTATTAACCATATAGTTATTGTATTCATGCGCATGATTCTCTACTCGTGACTGATGGTTACCCTGTTGTTCATCTTTCCGTTGAGCGTCAGATCAGATTGAGTTGCTCTTTTCACCTTCAACCAATGCACCAGAGGTTTCAAGGTGATGCCCTGCAGGACACCAGACAGCGATTACCAGGTGTGTAGAATGAACATACATGAGTGAGTGAGTGAGTGAGTGAGTGAGGTGAGGGGTCACACCTGCAGAATGACAGTGAAGTACACCACAATGAGTGTGGTGCCCACCATCAGATTTTTCTCTGGGATCTTTTTCTCATCCAAAACGGCCGCCAGTCCGTACGCCACGGCCCCCCGAAGACCACCGTAGCTCATCACAATCTGGTCTGTGATGTCAATGGGAATCAGTCTAAACTGGTTTAAGATCCAGTTGAGGAAGAAAATGCCTGCAGAAATCAGGAAATCACATTTGTATCCGTTTATTGTCCCAATATTTTAACTTCTGACAATCAAGTCACAAATGTTCAATTAAAGCTGTTTAGGACTTTTGCGGTTACTTACCGATAATCCTGAAAACGATGATGAAGAGGACGGTGAGGAGGATGAAGCCAGTGTTCCAAACCCAGAGGTTTTTATCGATGGCTGATATTCCCAGGAAGATGAAGATCATGGTCTCTGAGCCGTTGGCCATCACCTTCAGAGTGTAATGCAGCGTCCTCACCGATTTCTCGTCCATGTTGGCGTTGATGTACTTCTGACAGCAGACCCCACAGAAGGTGATCCTGCCACACAGAGTCATATTTCACACAGAGTTGAACATCCAGTTGTATTAACATTATTGCTTGGTTAAAGGAACATTATTCTATACATTTGTAAATTCAGTTTTATTCTGTAAATAAAAATCCACTAACAACTTATAATGTTTTTGATATATAATATATAATGCTAAAAAACACCCTGCTAATGTTGAACAACGTTCTGAGAATGTTCCCTGTTAGCTGGACATTAAGACCATCATTAGTGTAACTAAACTTTATGAACGCATGCAGTTCAGAAGGTCTTACGAAAGAATTGCAGACAGCGACAGCATCTCAGCAGTCAGGTACGCCAGGTACCCGATGATGATGATGAAACCCGCTTCAATGACCTGGACGTTTTTGGTGATCCTGGTCAGCAAGGAGGTCAGAATGGCAAACATGACCCCAAGAACTGCGCCTCCAAACGCCACAACAAAGAACGAAACTAAGAGAACAAACAAGGTGAAAAGCCAGAATGAACAACCAGATGTTTATACAGTTAGCTGTGTATATATCATATATATATGTGTGTGTGTGTGTGTGTATATCATATATATCATGTGTGTGTGTGTGTGTGTGTGTATATATAAGAGAAGGAGACATGGAAGAACATCCAAACATCAGTTTAATAAGATGAACGTTTATATTGTTACATATTACAATTAAATTGAACTCTAATTGTTATGGTCATGATATAATTTATGGTGGATAAATGCATTCAATTGAACTGAGGGATTTTGGGCTCCACTGTATGTTTCAGTGAATGAATCAAACATTACTGAAGGTGTGGGTCATACTTATGCCTTTGATGATCTCCACAGCATTGATCTTCTGACCTCCCAGAGACACGAATGCATCAAACACATTATACAGCACCTGTAATGGGGACACAAGAGTTTAATGGCGGTTCTCCAGGCTGACTGATCAATGATCATGTGTTGTAAACATGTGAGGCTCACCACTGTCACTCCATCATTGAGCAGTGACTCTCCAAACACCAGGATGTGGAGAACTTCATTCACCTGGACCTCCTCAAACACAGCGATCACAGCCACAGGATCCACCGCTGACATCAGAGCACCGAACAACAAGAACTGCAGAAGGCTGATGTTCAGCTCCCCTGAGATTTTTAGATTAACAATTTTAGATTAAC
This sequence comes from Botia almorhae, assembly GCA_036877575.1. Taxonomy (NCBI): domain Eukaryota; kingdom Metazoa; phylum Chordata; class Actinopteri; order Cypriniformes; family Botiidae; genus Botia; species Botia almorhae. The sequence goes on along the minus strand of JAZGTJ010002922.1, from coordinate 8,159 downwards.
TGTCCATTATCATGCAACATCAGAGCATTCACCCAAAAATGACATTTCTTCCATCATTTACTCGCCCTCATATTATTACAGACCTGTGTGAACTTTGTCTGCTTCTGAGGAACACAAAAGAAATTTTGAAGTACGCTGGTAACCAATCAACAATGGCACCCACTGACTTCCATTGTACGAACGCAAAACCACTGAGACATTTGTCAAGAAAAATATTCTTTTGCGTTCCACAGAAGAAGAAACGCTAAACGAGTTTGTAATGAAATGATTTTTCATTTTGGGGTGAACTATCCCTTTAAAGCTGCAATCCGTAACTGTTGTCTCTCCTTTGCCGTCTCTGATTGAAGCATAAAGCTGCAGGTTACGCGCTTTCCTCCAGTATGTTGAAGTCAAAACAAGCCAACAGTCCGACAGCTCAAATGATACATCATAATTATAATCTTACTGTTGCGGGTCGAGGTAAGGTAACGAGGTGGTTTGTCAGCACTGATCTGTTACGTACTTGCTTTAACGAGCTGTAACTAGTTTTAGTTACGCATTGCAGCTTTAACTGGGTTTGCTTTAAAAACGTTCATGTACCCATCGCGCCCCCTTCGTAGCAGCCCCATAACGCCAGACCGATGGCAGCCGTGTTCCAGCACGTTCCGAAAATCGCGTGGACCAGGATGGCACCCAGGTTACTGAAGAACAGTTTGTTGGGCATGCAGTAACTCGCATCCAGGATGATCTGCGGCAGCAGGTAGAAGAAGAAGTTGGTGGGTGCCAGTCTGAACGTTTGCGCTTTGTCCGCTCCCCAGATGATTCCTCCTAAAATGAAGCCCATGATGATGAGCAGCCCGCTCTCCGGAATCACCCGGGTGACGCTGTGGTTCAGCTCGCACACTGGAGGAACACAAGAAGATGAGAGACAAGATGAATCTTTCTTCACTTTAAGTAACAGCATATTAAACCATAATACACAGATTGCTCCAGTTTTGCTCTTTAGAAGCTCATGAGATTAGATTGAGCTCCTTATCTCAGCTCACAGGAAACCGTCCTCAAACCATTGGCTAACGTTCTTTCAAAGTAATATTAATACAACGTGTAAAAAACTGGATGTTGTGAGCGTTGCTAGAACAAAGTACGTTTTTAAACATTTTTGTGTTGCTTAATGGAAAACGTTGGAGAAACGTTCGTTAAACCTAAAATTGTTACTTGGGTTTAAACGGGTGATTTCCTGGTGTTAGACAAAGACATTTTATTGTGACTTAATTATCGTACTGATCAAATAATACATTTTTTTGCATTCAAATCCACTTGTGTTAAAAATGAGTGTGAACAGGTGTAACACTTGAACTGGTGTCAAATCAGTTCATATACATGGTCTCAGAAAAGCTGTACTTTACACCCTGTGCCTCTGAGGAAAGTCAAAGATGCAGGCGGCTCATTAATTATTTAATGTTGTTTATTATTAACCAGCAGTAACGTTTTGTTCCCGTGCTGTAATATATTTGAAAGCAGAGAGAAAACGACCCAGTTTGAACTTGACTGTCATTGTGATGTTTTAATTCATGTTCTGGAACTGAATCAGCATTATATACCTCATGTGATTCTTGCCTACAGGCAGTGAACCGAGTTTACTCACACACACACACACAACTGGAACATAACTGCAGGTGACATTGAAGCATGAAAACAAATGTTCAGGGACTTTAGCTGCTGTCGCTAACATGAATCATCGCCACCAGACATTTTTGATATATGATATATAATGTTAAAAATGTTCTACTAACGTCACTGCAAGAACTTTTTAATAACTTTAAAACTAACTTTTCTACAGCTCTTCCACTTTCATTCTTCACCACAAATGATTTTAGCCTGGACAATACTGTCTCTCTCTCTCTCTCTCTTTCTCTCTCTTTTATGCAAGTCACTTTAGATAAAATGTATAAATGTGTAAATGCAGTAATTCTCTAGAAACAACAGGTCCAGATCTAAACCAACCGACATCTATAGACCCCCCCCCCGTCCACCACCTTAATCTGTTAATACTAACTACATCTCCTTCTGAACCTGAACTAGCAGCCATTCATCAAATAACCAGTTGAGCTGCAGGTGTTACAGTACATATACAATAAAATATACCAGTTATAAATACGTTTCAGTTATATTTGTCTGCAGTACATGTGTGAAGCCACTAGGTGGCAGGCCTTAACGCTTTAGTATGAAGGAGATCTGTCAAATCCGCTGAAAGTGTCAGGGTGGAGATGACGTGTAGAAGATCTACCCTCTGAATCATCATGTCTAATCTTCATAAGACGGAACCAGCCCTGAAGTGGACTAGCCAGATTTATTTATTGTCCATTGTTTTTATAGCGGCATTGTGTGAACAAAAAGAACAGACAAAAGCAAACATTGTTTACATTTTAAGGAAGAAATGTCTGCGCTTCACCTGTCAGCGTGTAAATACATCTGATAAGATGTGCCAAAAATCTGTGTGAATTCTTGTCAAATGACAGCTGAGACTCCCGCTGGCCATATGCTCTTTAAATAAAATGATAAATGTTACCATTTAAAACACAATCCTCCTTTGCTTCGTTCTCCTTTAAATGAATTCCCCACTCCTTTAAATTTCCCATAAAGAAAGCTTTTATTTTATCATTTTGAATTATTAGTTATTAATAAAATAAAAATATTTTATTATATCTAAATACTCGTTTACAGGGAGAAATCTGTTTTAAATGTTGTATTAAATCTATTGTCATAAATACAGTATACATATATATATATATATATAGATATATATATATTCAGGTTACTGTTTTGAGTGTGATTTTGATTTGAAAGGAAAGGAGAAACAGGTTGACTGTGATGAGCTGTAAGTACAGACAGGAGCATGAGAGTTATCAGATATTGAGATATTGAATAACCTGTTTTATTCCAATTGGACAATAAAGCTGTCAGGCGTGGACACCTCTTCACTTTTATATAAATCCCATGCAGAGTTTTTTTCTTGCACATTGTGAATGTTTCTCTTTTTTCCACAGGTTAGCAAAACTGTTAACATCAGATCTGAGATCATAAATGCAGTGACATGTAATTAATGAAGTACGTGTAAAATAATAAGGTTACAAAAAGTTTCATTTGAAGCCTAAAATCTGTGTGTACAAATATTGTGTCACAGACATGCACTAAAATCTGAACAGCTTTCCTCATGTTTTCCTCAGTTCCCCTCAACATCTGAAGACCAAATCAGTTACGTAACAAAACACCTTTACTTCACTTTTTACACCTTTACTTACTGTTTACACCTTTACTTACTGTTTAAGTTAAAGGTCATTTCCTTAATACGCTAATACTGTAGCTATGGACGTGGTAATGAGTTGTTTACAGGTGATGTTTCGTACCTAATTTACAGAGCCAGCAGGTGAATATCCAGACAGCCACCAGGTATGGAGCTTCCACATGATGCCACTTCCAGGTGACGATCGGCAATGTGGTGATGACTGCAGCTGCGTGTCCTGAACTGTTACCAGCGGAGCCAGTATTCACTTCTGTACCTTTAGATAATGTAGAATTATCATCTCCTCGCTCTACTGCTGTAGCTCTACATGTACAACATACTGCCAGTAACACCAGCAGACGTGCAAACCTCCACAGAAAGGCCATACCAGGCAAGATTTATACTGGTAATATTATATAATATATTGGTAATTATCTGTTTAAACTGGAATTTCTCACTGTCTTTCTTCCTTTACTCTTTGTGAAAGATACCAAACTCTCTCTGTTGCTCTGCCTCTGTCAGTCTGAGATTGACTCCATTCCTTCCACGGTGTAATTGTCCCACCTCTAACAAAATAAAGGTTCTCTTTTGAGTACATCTCTGGCCCCTCCCTGATGTCTCGCACAGGTGTGGACATATTTGTGTGGGACTCTTCAACAAGCTTTTGAAGGACAGTTTTTCTTTGGTGAAAGGGGGCGGTTCTAACACCAGGGGCCAAGTGTTGGTGAATCACAGGGGCCCATACACACGACAGAGAGAGAGAGAGAGAGACAAGTGTCTCGTTTGAATATTACACTAAGAGTGTGCACAAGTGCATGTCTGAGTTAAAGGGTGTTTAAAAATAGCAAGACTGCGTGTGTCCATTTGAATCTTTAAAAGTATCAAACATTTTATCAGTCATGCAAAAGAGTTTTCTCTAAAAAATGCAAACGAGTTTTCTTCTAAACATGCAAATGAGTTTTCGCCACGGTCAGACATGTAAATGAGTTTTCTCCTATAATCCTCACATGGATCAAAAATTGTTTAGGATTACAGGATTGACTCACAGTGTCTGTGGTTATCCAGCCAACAGCTTCAGGTTGTAAGAACGTTTCCCTAATGTTTCTCTCAAGTAACAAAAATGTTATTTTGAAAGTTCTTGAAGCGTTTAAAATGTCTGGGTTTTTAGATGTTGTTCTAACGTTACTGCTTGGTTATAAGAACATTATTCAAGCATTTTTAAATTCTGTGGCATTTTTAAAATGTTCCCTAAACAATTTAAGATTAACGTCTTTAATATTTATGATAAATAATGTTTAAATGTTCTACTAATATTAAGAATGTTTTTGATAACTTTGAGAGAACTTTAAGACAACAGAAGACAACATTCTGAGAACGTTCGCTGTTGGCTGGGTGTTTTGCTATTTTGTTTAATTAAATGGCATTATTGTTGACATGCAGGCAAAACTGCATACTTGTCTGTCTGACATGTTTGTGTAATTATAGGTAATGTTAATTATTATGTTCAGATTTATTTTAGGAGGAAGATAAGAAGCAAGCTGAGGTGAGCGCAGTAATCTGATTACACAATATCAGTTTTAGTTTTTTACTGTAAGATCAGAACATGACACAGAGCTCTGCACATAAAATATCGTCATGGCTTTCAGAAGATCCGAATGTTCAGGTCATTTGTGTGCCACCTGAGACTGAGGAACACACACACTGATTAAACCTGCTGTAAGTCACTTTAATACAAGCGTCTACCAAATGCATAATTGTGAAAGTGGAAGGGGGAAGACGCTGTAATTATCATATTAAACTGAGTCCAAACTCTTGATAACAGCCTCGATCTTTGAATCAGAACTCCTACAGGTTTGAGTCACAGACATTATTCTGCATTAAATAATCAACATTAATCAACAGTCTTGGCATCTGTTCCAGAGTCCCAAACACAATCTTCTCATAGGAACGTTTCATTGCTTTAGAAGTTACTCATACTGATGGCACCTTGTTTAAATTTCAATAGTTGACAAACAGCATAAATGTGCAGGAAGAATTTGATAAGAAATATCTGAGTTTATATTGACATTCTGCAGGAAAATCTGCGTTTAATCGAATTGCTGTTTATCACAATTCTAAATAAATCTTGCTTCGGATTCCTCTTGAAGTGAGGTCTGTTGTGGCAAAAATCACACTTCTTAAACCAGTTCTAACTGATGGGTTCCATGCATTGCTGGTTTCAGACAACTCTTCTCTTCCACCCGTGTGTTCATTAATTCCATCAGTAAGTGAGTGTTGTTAAAATCTTTAGACCCAAATTTCCAGTAACCAGTTGTAATATTTACATTTATTCGATTAGCAGACGCTTTTATCAAAAGTGACAAATGACAAATATTGACAGACACGAAACCTCACAAACAATGCAAATATATCAATGTGTACCTCAAAATGTCTAAATGATATCAATATATTCTATATGCAGTATGCACAGTAATGCATTACAATGCCATTTTTCCTGCAGCGTTCCTGCGTGCTTCAGAGTTTCAGAACATTAAGGTTTATGGAATTGTTTTAATACGGAGGCCGGAATATTAACAGGATCAGAAAAGCTTTACGGATAGTGTGTCGCGTTCCGTGCTGGTTTACAACACAATTTAGACTTCTGAGGTTTTAAACTATAACATTGTGATTTTTTGGTCATTTATATTTTGACCTGGTTAGTGCCGTGCTTTCATTTCTTTTGTCCTTCATGCTGATCCAGACTGGTTATTTTTATATATAACCAGTTCAAGTGTATTGCACGCAACGCTTCGACTGACGTCATAAAACGGCTGTCGCCACAGGCAGTATTCAAGAACAAAGAGTAACCCTGTAAGTTTTTGTTGCGTTTAATATGAAAGGAAATTAAACAATTAAACTATTGAAATGTAGTGTATTAAATCTGTTACACTGCGGAGTTTGTGTGATACTGTCTGCCCAGCTAACAGGAAATGTTTGCGAATAAATCTCAAAGTTATCAAACACGTTTTTGCGGTAACGCTAGTACAACTTTTTTAACATTACATATCATATATATCAAAAACATTATTTTTACATTTGTTAGTGGAACATTTTTAAAGAATTTAAAAGAATTAAAAAATGCTTAAATAATGTTTGTGTAACCAAGCAACAGCGTTAATCTAAAAAAATGGATGTTTTAAACTTTAAAACTTTTTACAATTTTAAACATTTTCTACATTACACTTTTCAACATTTAAAAACTTAAAAAATAACATTTTAAATATTTTTGCAACTTAATGCAAATGTTAGGGAAACAATCTTAAAATCTAAAATTGTTAGCTAGGTGCATCAAGCTGAAAGGCATGGAAACCTCAGTTTAAACGGATACATTCGAAACAAATTTTTGTGACAGATGACAACTCCTAAGAAAGTATGAGCTGTTAAACCTGGTGCCATTTAGCTAAAGACTGCGTTTCTCTTTCATGCCCACACAGTGTCATTTGTATTTTTGTATTTGGCACAAAATGAATGCTTGTCACTCTCAACAAACTGAAAGAAAACAAAAGAATCTTTTCTAATCTCCTGTTAACTCAGTCTGATGGGTTGGGGGATTAATTTAAAGACATCAGTCCAGGTTTCTGAGTTTCTGACATTCAGACGGTGTTTGAGGGTGGAGACATACTGCATTTATTCTTTTGACTTCACCAGTCTCATGAAATAGATAATTTACCAGGACGAGGGCTTGGCCATTAACTAGCACCCTGGGTGGCTTGCTAATATTTACTGTTAGCGGCCTGCAGGAAAGTCATTTTTACAGCTGATAAATTTAAGAGAAGGTAAGAACACCATCAACTTTTCTCTGCCTGTATTTACACAGAGACACGTGCATCGTGTGTGTCTCACCAACTGTGAACACCAACTGTTCATTTTGATGTCTGTCAGTGGTGGAATCAAACCCTCGAGTTATTTAGAGATGATGTCACCTGACTGTGCTGGTTTTTGACTGATTAGAATAGAACAGTTAGAACAGTTCACTTTCCATATGATGACTATAGCATTCTATATGATGACTATAGACATTCTATATGATGACTATAGCATTCTATATGATGACTATAGACATTCTATATGATGACTACAAACATTCTATATGATGACTATAAACATTCTATATGATGACTATAAACATTCTATATGATGACTATAGACATTCTATATGAAGACTATAGACATTCTATATGATGACTATAAACATTCTATATGATGACTATAGACATTCTTTATGATGACTATAAACATTCTATATGATGACTATAAACATTCTATATGATGACTATAGAATATAGATATTCTATATGATGCAGTAATACTAATATAATATATGTAAGAAGATTAAAGAGGATCAAAATCAACAAAAGAAAATACAAATGAATATATTTGTACTGACATACAGTATCTGTAAATACAGTAACTCAAATATGGTTATAATATATAATACAAAGCTAATGGTTACAATACAACTGAAAGCAAAGTAATATTTCTCGATTTATTCATGATAATTATTTTTTAGTGCGTAATTTTACTCATCCTCACTAAATTAAAAAGCTTATAAATTAGAGAAAACTGATAGAAAATTAATGGAAGTCTATAAAATGAGCTCAGTGATATAGTCAAACAAATGTGTGTGTGTGTGTGTGTGTGTTGGGGGGAGAGATTATCAGCCTCTATAGGTGGTTTGATGTCATTGATCTTTTTACAGTGTTTTTTCATGAATGAATCAGACCTTCTGGAGCTGTTGTGTATCTTTCAGTTCATCACTGTCTCTCCTCTGTTCTGTGATGTGTCTCTTCTCTCTGCTGGTTCCACTGTCTCTCCTCTGTTCTGTGATGTGTCTCTTCTCTCTGCTGGTTCCACTGTC
>JAZGTJ010002921.1:0-38831 GCA_036877575.1 Botia almorhae | reverse complement strand
AGCCTTCCATATAAAGAGTCTCTCTCAGTCTGGGGCTTGTAGGAGCTCTCCATCTGTGATGTCAAACAATTAAGCTCAAGAGGGTTCAGACCTCATCTGAGCCGCCCTTGACTCTGGCCTCTTAAACTGGGCAGAGAAGCTAATAGACCTGGAAAGGCCCTGTCAGCCCCTTCCTCCCTCGGGGTCACATATGGAAGTGACTAAGGCTATTTTTAAGTCACGTTAGGAATTACGAAATAAATCTCGTGACTTGTGCTTTAACTAACAGGAGGGGCCCTGCTCACCTTTAGGGTATGTCTGAAAATGTTACCATGTCCATTTCACTCTTATATTCTACTTCCTGTTTCTCTGACTGAAAGCCTACCCCCCCCCAAACAGGAAGTAGAAAGCAGTCGTATAATTGCCTTTTAAACAACATCAAGTCTGAGTTCCCTGGTGGTCTCATTTCTCATCGTTCCTCTCGCTTTCTCAGTGCATCTCGGAATCAAAGGGAACATTCTGGATTACACATAATTCCTTTTTTCCCAATTTCTTGCATCTAGTTAGATTTATATCTAGGATAGTAATATTAGTATCATCACATTTTGTATTATTATATCACACACCCTGCATTGTAATCTGATTATTTTACAGTAATATATTTTTATCAATAAAATACAAACATGCTTTTTACATTTTTGGTTATAAACTATTTTTTGTATGAAAATAGAAACTTCATATTAAAATTGTTGCTAAAATTATGAAACTCAATAGTGTCACAACACAAAATCAAAGCACCATTTGCCTTCTGAGGAAACATCTGACAGAATCTGAAGGCCACGTGTGTAAATCTAATCTCATTGGCTTGAACGCAGTGGTCGAGTCTTGAGTCTGAGCTCTTTATGGCTCCATATGCCATTTCACTTCCCATTTCTTCAGCTGGAGCTGCAGTATTCTCCAGAGGAAGCAACAACCCTGCAGGCCCAGAATCAACCTTTCATCTGATTTATACCGTAACTGTGCCCAAACACACACACGACGTCCAAGGACGAGTAGTGCATCACAGAGAGAGAGAGAGAGAGAGAGAGAGTTACTGTACAAGCACACACAGGTAAATCAATAGAGGAGAGGACAGGAGAAGGTTGAGTCTAAACGAAACAGTAGTTTTGGAGTGAATCAAATGGCCTAAGTACCTCCCCATGAGCTCGCTGTGAAATGTCATCATATTGATTTTAAAAGACTTGCTCCTATCCCCGTTTAATATGCAGAGACATCTATAAGCAGCCCACTTGCTGGCTGATTTCCCCAAAAAGTCTAAACACTGTGGCACTGTGATGCTTTTAGTATTGCTGGCTGTTTGTGAGGCCAAACATGGCCACGCTGGCTCAACCAATGGCAACGAGGGGGGGTGGGGCTAATCTGGTAAACAAGACGTGTTTTGGAAACCTGTTTGGAAACAACAGGAATCTCCATCTCTCACTGCCAATAAATAAGTTGTTTTGTCACTGCGGCAGAATATTTTCAGTGTTTATAGCATTTAGGAAGGCAGTGGAAATTTACTGTCTGGTCAAGTGTTAAACTTTCCTGCTAGCAATGTAGCTTAAACAAAGAACAATGCCAGTTACAGAAGGTCCTGATGTAGGAGGAGCATCCCTCCTGAGATGAAACATCCAATGCTTTGTTCACTGTTTTTAATGTTTAGACAAGATGGATGGGTTGATACAGAGATGGACAGATAAATAGAACAGAACAGAATAGATCAACAGGCAGACAGATAGAAGCGGACAGACAGATTTAGTGTCAGATTTACGCCGCTTAAGCACTCATTGAGTCTTTCTAAAACACATCCATGAGAGCTTATGGCATTTATACAGCTCTCTCTCTCTCCCTTACACACACACACACAAAGTAAAACACTCAACTATCTGCACATAGCCTGACACATTGATGGATGGGCCGGGATGCAAAACCTCTCCCAGTTAGACCATTAGTGGAGTGAAGTGATGTCCAAAGCACCAGTGCGTGACTGGGCCAGCCAGCAGAGTGCCTTTATAAATGAGTCTCTACTGAGAGTACTGCCTGGACACCACAGAGGAACAGCAGAGGAATATTTGGCTTAGCTGTACACGGCTGCTAGGAAATGCCAAACACACAGCAAACAGCTTGATACATCAAACTAGTTCTTGTTTAAAATTTGGTAAATGTATCATTATCTACAAGTGTGCAGAATCTGCATCTGCCCAGGGGTCAAGAATCTATCAAAAGGTCAGTAATTCATTTAATGTCAAACTTAATGTTCCAAAGCTGCTTTTTTTAAAGGTGCGGCATCTAATTTTTTGCTCCACTAGCGGCAACAAATGGAATTGAGAAATAATGATTCAGGAAATTGATATTTTGGGCCATCTAAACAATGTTTTAAAGCACCACCCCAGCTGACAGGGAACGTTCACACAGCGTTGGCTAACATTCTTTAAAAGCTCCCCTCAAAGTTATGAAAAACATCCTTGCAGTAACATTAGTAGAACGTTTTTACGTGCATATCAATATGTTATCATGTATATCAAAAGCGTTATTTCTAAGTTGTTAGTAAAACGTTTTTAAAACGTTACAGAATTTTAAAAATGTTTGAATAACGTTCTTATTACAATGTCTAAAAAAACTGGATGTTTTAAACATTCTCAGAACTTTCAAAATAACATTCTTAATGCTTTTGTACATGATGGAAATGTAAGGGGAACGCTCGTACAACCTTAACAAATTGTTAACTGGGACAGACACTCAGTGTTTACACTCTTGTGAGAAGTCGATGTATGAATTTACAGCCGTTTTAGCTTGACATGCAATGACTGCAGCATCTTAATACGCCAAGAAAAGAGACAGTACAGCGTGTTCTTTCCAGGTGAACGCGGATAAAATATATTTAGTTTTATTTCCAGCTCATCTTTAACTCATCTTAGGCCCTAAAAACGTCAAGAATATAAATTTTACAGATGCTGCCATAAACTTGTTTGTTCTGTCCAGCTATGTGACATCATGCCAACAACTGGCTGTTAAGCATAATTCTTACCTCTACAAGGATCACATTAACACCAGCTTTAACACAATACTCAAACTATATTTATGCTTCTTAGAATCTAGACACCATGAATCTGCGATTCCTCTCTCTGATGCTGCACTCTTGGACTTTGTGTGCGAGGGGGGCGTGGGGTTTCCCTGCAGGGGTTTGGAAGTGACGCGGCCTTTGGAATGCTCCGTCGGGGCGCTTTGACAAATGGACTGCCTGACGAGCGGCGCGTTCAGGGAGCGGGACCCCGCGCTCACGCCTCGTTTACCTGCCGCTGCGCTCACTCGCTCATCCTGCTTCTTAGACACACACACACATACTTCCTCCAGCCATGACCCAGTTGCTGCCAAGATGTGAAAGTCAGGGAAGTCAGTGTGTACTGCAATAGATCAAACTGCGTTGACAGCGACTTTGTTGCCTTAATATAGTTTGTTTTGGCAGTGACGCTAACGTTAAAGTCATACATGGCTTACGACTCTTGCGGTGCAGGAGGCATAACCGCCTAATGCAAACAGGCAATTATAAGTTTATTAGCTTCTTTTTTTAATTAAATTCTACAACCGTTCTAATCCTTTAATTTGTTTGGACAAGACCCCTTCCAAGTTTGCTGATGTTTAGTGTAACAGCACCGGGACGCTTCACAGTTTCTGAACATTATTTGCATTTTTGCATTTAGCAGATGCTTTAATCCAAAGCAATTTACAGTGCATTCAAGGGCCTATATATCTGATCAAATCATCTATTCCCTGGGAACTCAACCCATGACCTTGGTGTTGCTAGCACCGTGCTCTAACAGTTGAGCAACAGATCAGCAACTGTTGATTCTGCTTTGGAAAACCGGCACAAACTGAACCTACAATGCAAGTTACTTAATAATTTCTTCCTATTTAAAAAACCTTTATACACTTGCCATTAGGTGTGTCCCCTACTAACAGTTTTAGGTTGTAAGAACGTTTCCCTAACGTTTTCATTAAGTAACAAAATTGTTGATAACATTATTTGGAATGTTCTAGAAACGTTCACAACGTTTAGTTTTTAGACGCAGTATTAAGATTATTACTTGGTTATAGAAACTAAAGTCACTGCAAAAATGCTTTTGATAACTTTGAGGCAACCTTCAGGGAACATAAGGCAACATTCTGAGAACGTTCCCAGTTCGCTGGGTCTGGGTCGCTTAGCCCACCATTACCAATTTGCTGTACCCTAAAAAACAACTCTGTAGTGTGGATAAAACAGTTAACGGTGGCCCACATTTGCACCCTCGCCACCCACAAAATGTAAACCTTTATATCGCTTCAATCCAATCACAGCCTTGTTTCGACAGGCGCCCTTATCGCACTTCCACAAACGTTGACAAGCGCAACAGTCGTGTCGACAGATCCGTAGGTGTGTAAACAACCTCCGTGCGCATGTGTGTTCGGGACGGTGACAAATTCCCAAACATGTCTCCGGCGACTTCCCGCTGTTTTGATGTCAGGCAGGCGCGTCAGACGCAGACGCGGGGCCCCGTGGGACGAGCGCCGAACAAGATGTCGCCTGTCAGGCGGGGAACATTTGAAAATAAATAACATCAGTGATGATTTGGGTTTACTTGTCACCGACGAGCCGGTTGTTTTTGAGGAGTGACGCTTCCACGGATCCTCTGGGAGAAGCAATCGCTCTTTTCCAGACTGGCATCTCCAAACAGATGTGTCTGATTTCCATTGCTGATCTCTCCGAATAAATCCACACGAGAATTTCAATATTGGTCTTAACAAGCAGATGACAGCAAGCAAGGGGGTGATCGTACATAATTGGAGATTGGAGGCACGAAAATAAAAGATACCGAATTAAGCCGCTCTGAATGTAACAGGAAAAGTAAATCTAGTTAAGAGCTTAGTGGAAGCACAATGCCGTGTGCTTTACCAGGTCTGTTGATGGACCTCATGAATATTAATGAGCAATTCCCCAGGAAACAAAAGGTTTGTGATTTTGTATGCAAGCTTATTGAGAGCTAATTGTTCTTGGTTTACCAACAGTTAGAGCTTAAATTGGGGCACCGTAAAGAGGTTTTAGATAATGACTACTACAGTGGATTACCAATTAGAAAGCAGCTGGGGCTAAAAATAAGATTGAACTAATTAATCAAGTGCCGAGCCTGTCGGGTAATATTTTTATACCCAACCAAGGCTGGGATGTTATCATGTTTATGCCATTCTCTTTTCAACTCATAACATTTCCAGATTTAAAAACCAAAGTTAGGAAGCAGTAATGAACTAGGAAAAAAATATGTAATATTTAATAAATGTGTACTGTCCACGCTGAAAGACAACACGATCATTTTAGAAGCCTTACTTGCATAAATTGTTCACTTATTAATAAATATTCTTAAGAAGTGCATAATAATCACAAACTCTTCAATAATAACATACAGTATAAACTTTCACCAACTCCAGAATGACTTTTCTGCCGCTGTTACTCTGTGTGGGTGGGGAAAATTAAAATGAACCAATAATATTCATGATCTAACACAATTCATTGTTTGATGATCCGATAAAACTCCAATTTACTACATTATTTAAATTCGATCATCATTTACTCAACCTCATGTTTAACATAATGCCAGAGTTGCTCTCCTTCCATACAATGAAAGTGAATGGAGACCGAGATAAAACTATGAAAGCTTTAACGGAACGTCGGTTATATTCCAGATCTTCTGAGGCCAAGGGATGGCTTTGTTTGAGGAACAGACTGAAGTTTAATTAGTTATTCAATGACGATCTTGCCTTGAAAATCTTGCTGGACTGTTGTGGTCCCCATTCACTTTCATTGTAAGGAAACATTGACCTTGGTCATTCTGTTGTGCTTCGTCTGCTGTACAAATAGCGATCTTTTCAAAGACTTTAAGAAGAACCAGCTGCTGAGAGCAGTCAATTGGAGATTAGGAGCTGTAGACAAACATGAGTAAGTCATACGAATCTCTCTGTCTCTGCTCTGTCCAGAGATTACATATCATACGGCGCTTGGCAGCAAAACAAAGCCAACCAGCTACGAGGGCGCATCTGAGATTTGACTTCCTCTGGAAAACTCCATACGTCAACTCCATGGAAACTCAATAGAAGTACAAACACACCTTTTACAGGCAATAATGAACTGAGGGGGGGCGGGGCTTCTGAAGGACTGCTGAATTTTAGATCTGCGGTCAAGTCTGAGGCGTAGCAAGATCAGTATTTGACTGTATTTCCTGTGTTTGGAGGAGACAGAGGTCTTATTAATGATCTCAGGAAGGAACAGGAGAGATAAAAGAGGTTGTAGATAAAGGCTAATCTCTTTAACCGTTAATCTATTAACTCCACCTCTTATGGTAGAGCTCTGTCAATATTTGTTAAGTTACACTCCATCACCTTCAAAACATGAATTTGGACACGCAAGAATACCGTTTGTTTGCTTGTGCTCTCCACCTGTCTGTAAATTTAATGTAACATCCCATAAACGGCTTGTTTTGAATTTTGAATTCTGCCACATTTTAAATTTCAAAAAAATACTATCGTACTACTATGATACATGTCTACAAAGACATGGTAGTTCAATGCTACATGTTCAAGGCCCCCAAAAAACACGGTAATATCAGTACAGTTCTGTCACATTATTCATAGTCATACAAAAAGAGTCAAATGAAAAGCTTCAATAAAGATCTTGACTCCTCAACCCTCTGTACCTTCAGGGTTTATCTAGAACAGAAGCAGAGATCAAAGTCAAACATGGTTAAACGGGCCCTTAAAGAGGGGCCAGATCAAAACGAGGTCAGATCATTTTTGAATAGTCTCCCGGGGGTCAGGGTTCAAATCGGGTTCAGAATAATGATTTTTAGCTTTGGGTTAATGAAGCTCATTGACTGCTACCGTTGTGACAGTTTTCTGTAGCGTTAATAAAATAATCATCTAATTAAATGAAAATAATCTCACCTCACGCTGACCCTGACGGCCCCCTAACCCCTCGTTCAGGGACTCTGGGAAATGGCGAGATGGTTCAAACCCTGTCATTTGTGTTCCTCTACGCATGAATAAAACAATAATATGAGGGGCTGGGCAGTATGCCTGTATAATGTGTGACTGTAGAAATGTGTCAACAAGAGATATTCGGTTATACGTTAAAATCACGATAAATTCACCTGTTATTGTTTCGGCAATGACTTTATGTCTTTTATGTCGTATGTTACTTATGGCTTTATTTTGCTTTAATTGTGTGAGCAATGATAAAATCATCTGTACGGTATCATCCCTAAATTCAAAATATCAAACAATTGTCATTGAATATTCTGTAAAACATCCATGACATCATGACATGAATGTAAATAACATATAATTTACATGATATATCCATTGTTTATGATATATGGTAAAATCACATACTATTATGTACTGTGAGACTGTGGTCATACTGCCCAATAGGACAAAAGGACGTTGATAGACACACACACACACACACACACACACACACACACACACACACACACACACACACACACACAGGGAGTAATTGATTCTGGTTTGCTATCACACTCTCATTGCTAATTTGGAGGCCTGACTTATCATATTACTGGTGGGAATACGGGGCCTCCCAGGTCCTGCCGTCTCTCTCTCCCCTTTTAGGTTACAATGCAACAAAATAGCTACAGCAGTCATTATTAATGAAGGTGCGGAAGAATTCATTTCTTATTTATGAGAAGCTAACCAACTGGCAAGGCATCTGACGGCCCTATTAATGATCTTTAGTGGGCCTTGGGCGAATTCCGCTCTCCGAATCCACTGTTTATTTTTTCCTCTCCTTTCCACTCCTCTCTTCCTTTCTGTCCATCTCTGATCACGCCCCTCACCAGCAGCCTGTGGAGGGGGGTGGTAATTTGTACAGAGGATTTAGACGTGAGAGAGGAGGCAGAGGGAGGGAACTCGGGGGAAGGGGCCGTTGATCAGCCTCGGCACCAGCGCAGGAAAGCAGACAAATAACAAACGACAGGTCTGTGATTAAATCAAAGCTACAGCCCTAAGTGTTGAAGTATCAACCTGTCACTAGCAATCTAGAGCTGGTTACGCTGCCTGCCCCTCTTCCGCAGGCTTGCACGTGCCATTTTTACCCATAATGCACCACCACCGTGCACACGCATCACACGCACACACATAAACGATGTATTTATTGTCAGGCTTATAGGGGAGATGTGAATTGACTATAGGTTAGAATATAACCTGAGGTCAAACATCTAGTCTTGATCCGTATTCTTATTTACTGATTCTATTAAGATGACATATTATTATGAGATGTTACCACGGCAACCATCACTGTTATTGGCGCTCATAATTAGGTTTGGGGGTTTGTTCAGATCCCAGAGTATTAAACTTTGGCGTGTAACTCGTTTCAAACTGTTTTGAATGATACCTCAATTTGTGTGGCTTGTCGAAGAGAGGTGCACAATTAATTTCCGCCTGGCAGACAATAAAGGGGGCTTTAACTTCCCATAGGCTTACAATGAATAAGAACCTGTAACATATACAGTATAATCACCAGTGTATCATAAAGATTCTGGGGGAAGCTTTACTTGTGGTCAATAAAAAAAGATCAACCAATCCGCAAAGACACATAAGCAATCACAGGACAACATGCTAAAAAAACACACCTTAGCAACCGCATAGCGAAGTCACGATAACCACGCACAACAACCACTCAGAATACCTTAGCAACTGCATAGCAACGACCTGATAACCACACACAACCTGAAATTGGGTCTGGGAGCTTTGCATACATAAGCACATCTCACATTTTCTTTAGGAAATATGAAAATCGATTTGTATTCCTCTTAGCTTTTCTCTCATACAACATTTTTGTGCTTTGTTTACCGCTGAATAAGCATTACTGTGATATAACTGGTGCAACTATAATATCCATAATGCAATGTTTTACATTAATTACAGGTCATCCATGAAATTACTCCACAATAAAAAAGGCCATTAAACATTAAATGCCACTTTTGCGCATAATTCATAAGGTGCACACGGAAGCAAAACACGGCAATGTTTTGTATTCGTTTTTTAGCTATGTTTTCAAATAGAGAAACATCATCGTTTGCAATCATACTGATGGAAAGCAGATGCATATTCACCCGAATTTACAATATTGAACCAGATGAAATTGTGTTTACGGGCAGAAAATAGTTGCATCAGCCAAATTTTTCAATATCCAACATCTCATATCATAAAAGGCCACAGAGTGAATTCTGAACTAGACACATTTTCTTTATGTACGTAGTCCAGGGCTTTTTATTAGACCATAATACCCTCAAGGCCCAGAGGCTTATATGTCCTCTGTGATGACCCACCGAAAGCTGGAACCCCTGCACAACGGGGAGCTTGTCTGTAGCTCCAGATATACATCAATACCAGTGGCCCACCGCCAGTCGAAAACACACCTCAAAGAATGTGAGATAGAGCCCTGAGTAAACCGCAAACTGAGCTTGATATAGCAGAAAATAAAGAGCATTATATGAGCCAAAAGAGTCAAACAACGGCATTTTAAAGTCTAATAGGTACGTAACGGTAAGACGTCACCTTAAAGATCCCATCGATTCGTCCTCCATGATGTTTTCCAGTTGAAAGAGAACATTTGGGCGGGTCATATCGAACAACAAATCACAAGTTACCTCCCACATTGGGGGAGGGACATTCACATTCTCGAGTGCATTTGAGTGGTCAAAAATATGTGTGGTGCAAGATGTGTCATCAATATTTTGGGTTTGTTTTCCCAGTGGATAAACTTTAAATGCAACGTTAATTGTTAAAAGTTAAACTTCTTAGATGTACACTAGAGTACAGGTGGTTTTAAGGCATAAAGAAATGCATTAAAAAGCCACAAAACTCCAGTTTTACCTCTTGTAAAACACAGTTTTTCATGTAAAAAATAGCCACATAACGATTTCATAATTGGTCTGCAGCAAGATCCTTGGCCAATTACACTAGCAAAACATTTTACTGCAACACACTCATTAGGGATCGTTCTTCTACCCTTTAATATTATATATTACTTCATTTCAAAGTTAAAGTGCTTCTGCAACAGAACATTACGCCACGGATAAAAGGGTAAAACTTAGGGTGCATAAATGCTTTTCGGGATCCACAACAATAAACCAAACATAAACCAGTCTCTCAAAAAATCTGCCATATAAGGCACAGACTTGATTTAACCATCCTGACCTTTATATGCGCCAGTCATTACAATGGGTTCCCAGCACAGAGCCCCAGCTCCTTCCAGAGTGCATCAAAGAAGCATTTTACACAACCTCTGTCTGTGTTCTTACTCCTACCCCTGAGCCGAGATGGGGGGTGGTCACACCTAACAAGGACAGACACTTTTCCAGGAACATCTAATATTTACAGCCTGGGGTAATAACCAGCCCAGTGGACAGAAATAAGGCGAGCGAGTGTATCACTAGGTGACTCTGTTTCTCACTTTAACATTGCACGCGGGCAGACAATAGAGGCTTAGACGTGTGCAGTGGAGAGGAAGTGACCTTATGAAACAATCTGTCTGAATTGCATTTGCTCACCGTAATGTTACGGGTCCGTGCACTGGAAAAAGATTTAAAAGACATTTAAAGCTGATGGAGCAGTGAGAACACACTGAACGCTGATCTGAAATGCAATAACATGGACTACACAGCTGTTGTATCTTGTGTGTCCTTTTCTACATCGTTCACGTGATAAAATACGCTCTTGGATTATCAAGTCACCATAACGCAAAACATTATACGTTACTATTTTTGACAATAGACAAAGTAAAAATGTGTATGTGCATTTTGATGTAAAAGCCCATTTTCTTTATCAGTTCTGGTCTTATTGTGAACAATTAATGAATGCACAGGATTACAACTGAAAAAATGTTATGCTTTCTTTCATCAAAATGTGATGACTTGTGAAACAACTTTTCTTTGGCTAATGTCATCACATTTTTCAGCCCTTTCACCTGTCATAGCGAGACAAAAGATTTATGTACCAATTAAGTCCCGCCCTTTTGTATTGTTTATATAGGAAGGCAAATGATTTACGACTCAATCAAGTCCCGCCCTTTTTATTGTTTACGATTCCTTTTCACTTGGAACTTACGCCACATTATAAAGTAAAAGGGGCTCCAATGTACTTTGGTTAATGTACATTGGTTAAAACTATTTCTTTAGTTCTCAAACCTACGGAAAAAACATGTAATGATCAAATGATGACAGCCATTTCTGGGCTAGACCTATGTTGCAACAGGGAAAATCTGGAAGCTATTCTTGATGTAACCTGTCAAAGTGTTGACTCGCATCTTTACTCAGTTGAGTCCCTAAATACGGTCTATGTAATCCTTACATAACATTTGTAATGTTAAGACAGACAAACAAATAGGAATTTCACACGATTCTGATGGGTTTACGCTTGCTAGCCTGCTAGCAATATCTGGTAAGTGACTGAGGCAATAAAGTCTGTGTCAACAGTCATAAAATGCTCAAAATCAAAACACGGCAATGTTATGAAACAGATAATACATTTTTTATTACGTTCAGTGTTCAGACGGATAAACTGAAATTTTCTTCATCTTAAAAAAACTGGGTACAAAGTGACTCGTCATATAGAAGTGAAGGTCATCTCTGAGGCTTTCATAGATTAAATGTACATATCTGCTCTGTAAAATTTTATTAGTCGGTTTTGTTTCGCTGTAAACTATCACATATCATATATAGTCCACTGGACACATGAAAACATGAGTCACACTGCATATTTGGGCTAAGCCAGGACATGCCAACATTTATTGTCACAGAAAATTCCTTTTCCTGGAAATCCATTATGGTCCATTTAAACGTACCAATTACTCGACACAGTTCATATGTAACGCTAAGCGTACATAAACAACCACGTTTATGGGTTCATTTTTCCTTCACCTGTTAAGATTTCATCACGGGAGACCTTTTAGTGCCACATGCCCAGCTAGTAATTTTGGGTTGTGAAAATGTTTGCCTAACGTTTCCATTAGTAAGAAAAACATTACAATTGGCATTTTGAAAGCTCTAGGAAGTTCAAAACGTTGGAATAACATTTTGCCTTAGTTATACCAACGTTATTCTTATAGATGTTTATACAGAACGTTTTTAAATCTGTAATCTTTTTAAAACGTTCCAATAACAAACTTAAAATAACATTTTTGATGTATGATATATATAACGATAAAAAAGTGCCTCAAACATCACTTCAAGAGCGTTTTTAATAACT
Source organism: Botia almorhae (assembly GCA_036877575.1). Taxonomy (NCBI): domain Eukaryota; kingdom Metazoa; phylum Chordata; class Actinopteri; order Cypriniformes; family Botiidae; genus Botia; species Botia almorhae. The sequence continues at coordinate 26,519 of JAZGTJ010002921.1, read as the reverse complement.
TTGAGAGAACTTAGCCAACATTCTGAGAGCGTTTCCTGGTAGCCTGGATACTACCTTACGCCCCTTAGCGGAAACTGCTGCCTTGCTTGTGTGCCAAATCCCTTCCTCCACTTCCTAAAACACACCAGGTTATCAAGTACTGCATTAGCTTTGAGTGCACTTTCAGCCTTATCTCGGCTTCAATCGCCTGCTGCTTTCCTCGTTCATCCACTAACTCACAAACACACACAAACCTGATAAATAACTCATGTTACAGCCCTCAGAACTCTCTCCTGTTACCCCCACTGCACGGTCCCAGGGGTCTCCATGTGTCCTAGTCTTCAGACAATATCTGCTCAGAGAACAAAACGGGCCCTGTGTGTTTTACGTGGAGGTAATATTGGAAAACAAGCCAGGGTGAAATTGATTGGGGAATTTCAGGCCTGGTGGGCTTTGAACATCAAAACTCCTTCAAAACTCTTCCGCCATTCCTGTTTCTCTATCCTCAGAAGGGGAAAAACAAAGAAATGGTTGGAATGGGAAAAGCTCACAGGGAAATAAAACACCAGTGGTTCAGACATCAGGCCCCGTCTCTTAGCTCCCATTGCCTGTCAAATGATAACACGTTCAAAATCTCAACCCCCTCTATCACTACAGATTAGCCTATTAAGCTGTCTGCAGCAAGCCGAGGTGGGGATGGAATTTAAGGAATATTTTGGGGTGTTATTTGAAATCTTGTCATTCGTATCAGCACTTCCTGAAGGTGATCTGCCTGAGTTGACTCAAGGGATATGACAGATTAAATGTCAGTGTTCAGAAGATGTTTAACAATATATTTGGCAGACATAGATTTTGTTTCCGTTAGGGAAGTCCCCAGCTAACAGGGAACGTTCTCAGAACGCTGGCTAATGTTCTAAAGATCTAAAAAATGATCTTGCACTAGCATTAGTAGCATTAAGAGACATTATTCTTAAGTTGTTGGTGGAACATTTTAAAAATGTTACAGTAACATTAATATAAAGTCAAAGAAACGGTGTATAGAAACCCTGTTGAAACGGAATGTTTTTATGACTTAATGGTAACAGCGGGGAAGTGCTCCTAACCTAAACACAACCTAAAATTGTTAGCTGGGTCCATATTACCTGAAGAAAAGCTATCAAGCTATCTGTTAGCTTCACTTCAACGGCACATGATTGGCTATCAAACCCATCCCCTGTATGTGTACCAGCCAGTGCATATATACACACATATATGTATGTATATATATATGTATATGTGTATGAATATAAGGTCATCCATGAAATATTCCATATTTTCTTTCTCAGAAATATGTGTCCTTGTTTTAAGTCTTTCAATATTCTACACAGCATGTATGTGAATGGCTAAAAACCTGAATGCAGTTCTTTTCACCTCTGATGGCTCGTGTTCAGCTTGAACTTTAAATGAGCACAAAAGAATTCCACAGAAGTTCAGTATTAATCAAACAGACACACGGGCGGCGCGGGGCCGAGGAGCAGAACAAAACAGCTTTCACTGTATTACACCAGTGACATTACTGAAGACTCGTCAGAGTGCTATTCATGAAGTTAAAACACATTTGAATGACAGCGTTGAACTGTGAGCCATCCGCGAAATTATGCCATACTTTCTGTTTCCTCTGTGAATAAAAAGGTGTCCTTGTTTTTGAGACTTAAACACACCGCGTGAATTAATGACTTAAACCACGAATGTTATTTTGTTCACCTTCGCTGACTCCTGATCAACATTATTACTTTGAATGTTCATACAATATTTCAGAACAATTCAGTATTAATTAAACAGACACATCACTAGTTTCTGTATTATTGCCCGTTGTTTATAAACACAGCAGTGCCTAACAGTTTCATAGCTATTCCTGTTATCTAAGCATCAGGGAAAGAGACAATTCACACCTAGTCAAAATTCTCTCTCATTTCTGTTTCCAAGCCACGTATCTATTTTTGTCTTCACTTATTCCTGCCAGTAGCTGAGACAGATTGTTGTATGAATCTGATTAATCACTTCAGTATGAGGCCGGCAACTATCAAGCAGGAACCAAGTTGTCGAGACGCTAAACATCGCTCCTTGGCTCATCGCAACGCGCTTGCAACGCAGAACTCTCCCCAAATCAAACCTCTCCAGCTCCTGTGTGCTCTGTCTTCAGCACCATGCCAACAACAGCTTACAGCCGAGACATTCGAAAAGCCCAAGCGAAAGGAGTCGAAAGTAAAAAAACAGGGAGTTGGATGGCTGTATTGAGAATTTGAGCCCTGTGGGAGGGCGAGAGGAAGACCAAAGAGAGGTAGACAGGAGTGTGGGCTGGGCTTAACAAGCACGGATCTCGTAGATTTAAAGGCGCTGCTAAAAATTTATGGAAGCGTGTTTGGACAGAGGCCATAGCGAACAGCTTGGCCAGCTGAGCGGCGATGCAGCGGGGCGCCTAATAAGCCCCGCGCAATTTTTCACTCCATATTTTATCAATAAAAAAGCAGTTAAAAAAAGTGCCGTGGACGCAGCTCCACGCCGTCCACCATCTGGAGCCGCCTTTCATTCCTTAATCCGCTCGTCATTAAAACGTTTTTTGGCAGTTTGCGGCTCGTTCCCTGCGTGCAGATGTGGAGCGTATCTTCAGATGCTGTTCTGATCAAAGCGCTCTCGCGTCTGCGGCAGACAGAGAAAACTTACCGCCTTCTGGCTACCGCAGGGCCAAGCTGGGGTTACCGCGCACATTATTTATTTATTTAGCAGGGTATTTATTTATCGCCGCACTCCCACGCGAGCGCAGGTCGGCTCGGAACACTGCTCCCCTCATCTCTGCTTCTGTGGGCCATAACGGTATTCTTTCATTACATGGTTAAGTTTAGCCAGGAGACGCCTGTGATTCAGCGCCATAGCTCTAAAAACTGAGGCCCGGGGACCCGCAGTCGGCACAGCGGCGCTGATTTGTGTGTCACCCTTTGACAGGGAGGCCTAGAGTCAAACCACGGTTTTACAATGCGGAAAAAGTACTCGTAACACCAACGTAAAAATGACAAAAATACACACCAATGATTCGTTTTACGCAAAACCACCAATTAAATCAGTGTCTGTGATTGTTTTCTTGTTAAAAACGCAAGTATTACTTAAAACATAACAGTTGTGGGCTGTTACGATGAAAGACGTTCGAGGCTTTTGTTCCCATTGCGCATCTCGTAATTACAATTCACGCTTACCACGGAAATTCCCAAACAGATCATCACACCACCGCCATGCGTTTAAATGTTAACAAAATATTGACTTTTTTTCGAAACCCGCAGCAATCCAGAGAGACAACAAGCTAAACATATAGAAGAGAATGAGAGATAGATTGAAGCCATCTGTTCGATGTTTAGCGAGTTGTTTAAGCTACTAATGCCACATAATGTTTTGTTTTTGTTCATTAAAGCATAAACAAAGTTTGTATGGTAGCTGAAAAAGTAAAAATGCTGAAAGTCTTGCCCATCACTCATTCACAATCACAATTTCTTAAAATACAACTAAATGCAAATAAATGACATGATGCAACAAATGACAATGATACTAACAAAGTGAAACAGCACCGAACTCCTGCAAAACTGTGAGTAAAACATGCATTCCATGTAGCCTAACTGGTAAAGCATTATCGTAGCCGTGCAAAGGGCCATGGGTTCGATTCTCAAGGAAAACACTGATCAAACGTATAGCTTGAATGCACTGTAAGTCACTTTGGATGAAAGCGTCTGCCAAATGCATAAATGTAAAATTTAAATTACATTTATTTATTTTATTTAAATGACAAGTAATTTAATTTACGTAAATCCGAATGGTAATCAGATTAAACTGTACATGTACATTGTAAAATATGTTTTGATATAAGATACTGTAAATATTTATAATGTTTTTATGTGTATAAGATTTATGTTTCAGTTCTCTTTAATTACATTTTCTGGGTCTTTTAATCCAGCACATTTAACGGATTTGATGAATTGAGTTGCTGTAAATATAAGTCTGATCTATAGCTGTATTTTGAAAACCAAGCAAATATCAACCAAACTCAGGTAGTATTAAAGGTATTATTAAAATTACAGGGCCATTTTATTTAAGGGCCCCTGATCACCCCACATTTTGTAAATCTGGCCCCTGCGCTGTGCAATTTTAGTGTATAACAGAAGATGCAGCCTATTCGTAATGACATGGCATTTTCATAGTTTGGAAACAGCCAATGCCAGCATGTTAGAGCACTCAGCACTGGATCGCGATCTAACGTCGTAGCCTTATGGGGCATCAGGGCTGAGCGTGGGTTTGATGGAGCTCCCCCACAGCTCCTGATGCACATCAGACTCATTTGGCAGCGATGGGCTTGCATATTCCGGCTGTCACGGCCATGTGTTAGCTCTCCTACGAGCCTTTGCCAGGCAACTTCCAATGCCCCTCTACAGTAACACCGCGGGCGCTCCGACTGTAGCAGGTTTGTGCTAATGAAGTCAAATTAATTTAATCGAGGCCCCATCTAACCTATCTGCGCTGCCAGCAGGAAGGTGGGGTTAATGCCAGCCTGCTGCTGATTTCGCTCCAGAACAACCCTGTCAGAACTCATAAGAGTTAGCGCGCGCCGCTAAGTGCGCTAACACGCACATGCTAGCCGGCAGATGAAAGTAAATTACACAAATGAAGTCGCAGTACGTTAGCTCTCCTCTAAGGTACAATAAAAAGCACAGAGAAACCACGTTAGCCTTAAGTTATAAAACAGTCCAGACTATAACCATGTCATTAAAAGCTGCTAAAACAGGAACAACTAGCAAAATAAGTGCTAGCGAATACCACCGTTAGAACCTGCTTCCTTTTACCTCCTGTGCCTCAAAAGCCTCTATAAAGTTTTGCGTGGGCCTCCTTGATACAATCATTATTTTTTCCTGTAATCTTTCAAAGTCTGCAACCTTTCCCCCTCAGTGGAACGGATCAAAGCAGGCTCTATTATTTTCATGAGGGACTCAATCGCTGTATCCAGGCTATAATTGAAAGCAGTCGGGCTTGTGTGTTTTGGTCGTCAACTCCGAGCGCTCGCTCTCTAGAGTGTTCCCCCTTTCTGCATACATCATCAACATACCTGCAGTTCGGAAGAGAAGAGAAAACTAGCGCAGGTCGGTTTATGAAATTTTACAGGCTGGTGAATCTGGCGAATAGAAATCACATCTCGTATTCAAACTCACATTTCAGTGTAAAGTTCTTCACTGCTTCAGTGTGACATATTTTGAATCGGTTCCTTAAAGAAAGCTAATGTTTTTATTTTTTTACAAAGCTTGGATATATCACATGATCACTACTTTGATATACTTGCACGATATTTATGTACTAATATAGTTTTTTGGTGCACCTTCATTGAAGCTAAAAATCTCCTCTCTTCATTTACTGTAACGGCATGGAAAATCATAAGGGCTTGAAACAACATGAGGGCGTGTAAATATTTACACATTTTTTCGCGTAAACAATCCCTTTAAGAAAAATTTTCAAAGAAATGACATCAGCCGAAGACGACCATTCACAAACGTTTCCTCACTCAGACTCTTTAATAAAACGGAAAACAGGCAGAGCGGACATGCGGCCCTTTTAAAAGGCCACGCAGATCCATTTCACAAACCGCACCGGTTGCTCCAGAGTGCCTAAGAGGTCTTTTGATAGTTTCCACGGAAAGGCCCGTCTCTCACAGGGTGCATTTCAATCAATGACATGGGTTAACAGTCGCAGCGCGTCTCTCTGTAAGCCGTCTCTGACTGTCTGTGTCATTTCCTGGAACAGCCGTAAACCTCCGCTCATGTAAAACTTCTCTAGACAAACCCCGGCTGGGACAAATCTTGCTTTTCAGGCTCCAGTTGGAAACGCACAAAGCCCTGGCAACAAGCTGAGAGTAGTTAAAGTTCGCCAATGTTTATTGAATAAGAAGCACTTAAGCATCATGTTTATGCACGATCAGAAATACTCCAGTCTGACACGTGTGCACGCACACACACGCACACACACACCACATGTTTTCTCAGCAGACAACATCTGCATTCAATATGGACTCAATTTTAGTTTTATTACTGATGTGGAAAAATGTTTATAGCGCTTGGCCTGTTATTCACACAGTTCTTAGCACAAGTGCTGGGTAAACTGCCACAACAATCCACCTTGAAAAGCAGATATTAATGTGCTCAGATTGCGGGAAACACCTGCCGTTGATCAGAAAAAGAAAACAAACAAGAATTAAGGCAGAAAACTATAGGCAAAGCAAACTAATTTCCCAGAAGTCATTGCACTACTGGCAACATGACTGTTCTTTGTCATTTACTGCTTTATACGCACTACACAAAGTATACTTTGTGCATGGCGTGGACACAAATCTGATGTTATCTGATATCAGAACATTATTTAATGTGAAAGCGGTTTCACACCTGTGCAGGTGTGCGCACAAGCTAAGAACTACTACTAAACGTGATGTACACAAAATATAATGTTAAAAAACATTCTACTAACGTTACTGCAAGAGCGTTTTTGATAACTGAGAGACACTTTAGTGAACATCAGTCAACGTTCTGTAAACATTTCCTGTTAGCTTGGTCTATATCACTTAAACATTACCTATTGACATCATGAATGTGTTTGGCCTCACTTACATCACCTCCATGCCAAAACAAACAGACAATATAATAACCACTATTTCATGAGTCAGGGTGTCCTTGCCAACAATCTATGATGTGTATTTGTGGAGCCACATCATTATTCTAGTGGTGATGCATTCATGAGGTTGGCGATGAGCCCAACAGGATATATTACTGCTTCAAAAACATGAGTAACCAGTGGGGACAAACCAACCTTTTACCTAAGTGAACATCATTGGCCTGTTAATGTAAAAACAGTTATTTACTGTTTTTTTACTCACCATAAAAGTTGTTCGTATGCCTTGTGTACTATATGCCAAGTGTTTTTAAACCAGATGCTAACTTTTTGTGGGAAACGGAGGACATCGTAATGAAACTGAATAAAACTGAGCTTTCAAATCGCATTATCCATTCCACGTATTCAAACTGGCAGACCATGCTGGATTACGACACATATGAAAACCAACAAGCTTATTGAAACATTAGAACAATGACTTTCAAAACGTTCCGCAAAACATGTCAAGATTTCTTGTGTTTGATGGAAGAAAGTAACTTATATGGGTTTGGAAAAACAGGAGGGTCAGTGTAACAAATATTTTGGTGAACTATTCCTTTTAACCTTAAACGCTCCCATTAGTGTGGGAAGGCAGAAATCCAGTACCGTACATGCACTTTCTCTCTAAACATTTGTGGAAAAAAATGCACAGGCTTTCAGTCAGCAATAATTCCAATAGAAACATAAGAGCCATTGGGCCACATCTTCAAATTCCACTTTGGGTCGGATCCCTGTCTGTGCACTGCAACTGGGTACAAGTAATGCCGCAGAACCACGAAGAAAACGTGGACCAGATGTATCTCTTGACATCCAGAGAAAATACATCGACTTGGAGACAGGAACACTGAAAACAGCCTTAATATAAATTAGATCGAAAATCGTTTCCATGCTTTAGTAATACAGACGGAGGTTACGATGTCATTAAGAGAAAGCACAACAGAGCATCACAGGCAAGTGAGCAAAACCGAGGCCGCTGGTGTGAGAAACAGGGAATGAAAACCACGCTGGACAGAAGAAAATGGCATCTCCATATTAAAGCGCCCGTCGAATGTGTCAGTTATAATTTTACGCCGCCCGCGGGGAAGAGAATTAAACTCGTCTGTGCCAGTGTGATCTCATTCGCCCGCCGTTCCGACTGCACGTCCAATCCCAGGCTGATGCCGGAATATTGCAGACAAATTGGTTTTAAATGAAAGCTAGCATTCTAACCGGCGCTCGGCCTCTCTCTCGTCAGCCCTTCCCCAGGTGCACTTAATCTAATTTCATTAAAGAGATGAGGAGCGATGATTGCTTGTGTCGAAACATTAAGCTGCTCTATCTTCACCTCCATAAAAAAACTATTAGGAGCCTGTCAGCAAGCCGGTGGGTGGGCAGGCTGTTTATGACTGAATATAAGAAAAGGAGGAAGAGATGAGAGTCAGAAAAGAAAGATGAGAGGAGTCCGGGGTGGAAGGTACATTACACATCATTAGTTCCCTCAGATCTTTGAAACGAGGCAGAGAGGAGCGAGGGGGAGAGAAATGGCCCTAAAAAGAGAGGCAGAGAAAGTATTTATCAGGAGAGAGAGAGCGAGAGAACAAGAGAGAGAGAGAGAGAGGGACATTGATATATTGAAGGTATGTGTGCAGCAGCTTTGATATGATGTGACATGTCATCAGGAAGGACACTACCTGTCAGAGCACTGCTGAGGCGTCTTCAGAGGAGTGAAGCGTGTGTAATACCACATTTGGTTTGAGATAAGGCCCCCAGAAATTAATATGTCAATCAGGTGCTCCGAAAATTCTCCAATGAGTGAAAACGTAAGACTGCAAAGACTGTCTCGTCTCACATTCAAAGTGTAGCGCTAGTACGGTGACCAGATAGGGTGACAGGTCACAGATCAGATTTGTTGGGCAGTCAATTATGTTTCTTTGTGGTCAACCGGAGTTAGAATCCAGCCTAGTTCGGTCAATCTTTTAAGACACACATTTAAGTAGTGAGTTGTGTACACACACTGCAAACCACAGCACTGCAGCGCCCGGGGGGCAATTGGGGGTAAGGTGTCTTGCTCAGGATGTTTCCTGCTGGCACTGAGACTTGAACCTGTGACATTTGGGTCTTTAACCATTATGCTGCCATCGGACAAAGTTACAAAAAAATGACACAACTTGAAAAGGGTGCAAGCGAATCAGCTAACGGTGACATTATTCTGGCATTTACATCAAAACAGCCAAAGTTCCAAATGAAACCAGAACCCGAAAAAAAAATACAAAAAAATTAGCCATGGTTTAACTACAGTTTTAACCAAAAAACAGCGGTTACTATAGTTAAACAATGGTTACTATAGTTAAACAATGGTAACCACAAATTAACCACGGTTTTGCTACAGCAACCATAGTTTAAGCATGGTATCTGTAGTAAAACTATGGTTCCAGACATTGTAATCACTGCACCAAAAAACCATGACAATGACACTGCTACTATAATTAATCAGTTAATTTTCATAAAGGCACAGATGGTTTTGTGGTGCGTGGAAAACACTGCTAGCATGATATCTACCTTGTGGAACTATGTAGGCTAAATAGTTGAGGTGTTTTAAAAAGGTGTTTTTACCCAGCAGCAACCTGCCAAACTGAGGCCTACAGTCAAAGATAAAAAGCTATGAGTGCGATGCTAATGCTTGCGTTCCAGTGTCACACAAAACAACATGATATTTGACAGGGCAAATAGCTTGAATTGAGACGATGACAGAAAGGGAGAGGGGTGAGGGAGCCAATAAAGACACTGTGGCTTGTCAGCTGTAAAGCCCTTCAGTTAAAGGGGAAAAATATCCGTGTTTACCTGAAGTGGCTGAATTGGTGGGGGTGTGTCATGTGACACGCTGTCACACTGATGTAAGGGAAAGAGATACAAGAGGAACGAAATAACAGAAATCCTTTTAAGCTGCTCCACAAAATAGACAGATTTCGGTGGTCACCTGTCAGGACAGAAACACCATCCTACCCGACAGCTCTGTCTGTGAGTCATGTGGCTGCAGGGCTGAATCTCAGATATGCAACGCATTCAGTTACCAGACCAAAAAAAACAGGCAAAAAATCCTAAACATCGTCTTGTTTTCCAGTTATGATGTATGAACGCAGATACATTTACTGGATACAAAATGACATGTCAAAGAAATCGTACAAAATGTAGCGAGATTTATGTTTAAAACAGGAAAGCGAGTATAGTAACAAAAAACTAATTTTTTTTCTTTGTTTACATTTCCTACCTGGCAAATAGTTTACAGCAAATGGTATATAAACCTTGCAATTCTGTGATTTCTGATATTTTACCTGAAAAACATGACCAGTATACTGGTATACAATAAGCCAATAAGTAGTTTAGATATTACATTGGTGCAAAATAATTTTTCATGTTTTACTACACAATTTAAAACACATAGAGGCCACACAAACTGGATTAAATTTATCAACAGCTCATCTCAAAGCCTCGTGCCTGTCAGCCAAACAGGAAATGATTGTTTCAAAAGAGCCAAAACACAAAATATAATCTAAATATAATCCCATAAAAGACATATAAAACTATATGTCATTATGCTAACTATAACATGCAAACTATCACCAGCATGTTTTGAAACGTTTGACCATGACTGTGTATGTATGTTCGGAGATGGGTCTCAAATGTCATGGTCTGTTCTGCACTGCGTGAGCTGCTTTCTTTAAACAAGCTGTGACGTCTTTGTTAATAAGTGGACGCGATCTACACATAAAGCAATTTTATTCAAATCAGCCCAACTGATTACGCCCCCGGCGCACCTGCTGGCTGTTTTATGATGTAGTAATGAAAGAATCGCCATCGGCGAGAAGGTTCAAGTTTTTTTCCACGTCTGCTCAAAGAGGCTTTTGTTCAGCTGTACTCGCGTAACCGGGGGAAGACACCTGTTGCCATTCAGGGTAAAAATCAAGGGTTTGAATTACATTTAAATGTATACAATTACGAATAACACTGTCTTATTGTTTCGAAAAGCGATTACGAAAGAGTGATTTTTCCGTGTCTTCTGATCACCTCATGCCTGAATCTTTTTTATTTCTAACTCCGGCTCCCAGAAGACGACACATAAAACAGGACCTGACGCATTCCTGCTATGAAACACAAACCCCCACAAACTCCGAGAGATGCAATTACTTCCACATGTGCTCAGCTGTGTGAAAACAACCTGCGTCTGCAGTTTCATTGAACGCGCATGTCACTGTTAATGAGGGCTCCGTGCGGCATGGTAAATACTGATCTGAGAGCAGCCTTCTATAAGAGTGATCTTGAACCAGAACGTGGCAAAAGAAACAACAAACAAAAACTGATCTGAAGTCAGTAGAAGATGTCAAGTTCTACCGAATAAATTGGTTCCTGCCCCAGAACGTGGATATGTCCGTCATGCCAACTGGGATTTGTGGGAACAGCTTGTTTTGTTATACAGAGTCCAGGGAAATGTACGAAATGCTAAGCTAGGCAGGCACAGAAAGCAATCGATCCAGACACTTGAAGTGACTAAGTGTAAACTGGCCCTATGCCTTCAATATCCAAAGTAAAAACAGATCTTTCCACGACAGCATAAAACACACACATTATTATTAAAGGTAGGGTAGGCAATTTCTGAGAGGCTAGTAATTGCAAGCTAGCTTTGAAAGCATAAGATCCCGCCCCCCCCTTCAGACTGCTCCCCAAAGCCACGCCTCCTTCAATACACATAAACACATATATAGTTTGACAGACAAGCAGGTCATCCTATCATTGCATTCGGACTGCAATGATTGGACGAATGGTCCGGTGCCTTCCAAAGAAGGTATACATTTTTATAAATATATTTAGACCACTTAGGGATTGCTATCAGGATATGAAGAGACTTTTAACCAGCATAACCTACCCTGCATTTAAAACACCAGAAAAGATTCTCGAAATGAACACCAGGATCAATACAGAACGATCAAAGCACAGACGTCTATTTTCCCTCTACTCTTTCTCTGGCCTAGATCTGATATGATTCATTTAAATGGCTACGAGCACACACGCAACATAAAAACCACGCAACCAATAACACGCATTAGCGATACCATTACCTGAGAGACCAAAATCACAACAGCTTGAGAGAACAGAACGTTTTAAAGCTCCTTCAGAACAAAGACAATGTAAAGGGCCCCAAATAAGTCAGCAAACCCCTATTTTCTTATTCCTCTGAAGCCTGCTGGTGTTAAAAGAACCCCGTGCTTTAAAAGTCCCTCTCTTCATCATGTCAAATCCAAAGAGGTTTTCTCTTACCATCTGCCTCAATGAGGATGAAGATAAAAGCCTATTGACTAGCGCGAGCTGCGGTTAATGCAAATTGCCGCTCGCTATCAATGTATTATTTATAGAGCGAGCTGGAGATGTTTTCCACTGAACTGGGGGCTTGGCTTACAGGAGATTAGTTATGCTATTGCATTCATTTAGCAGGGCGTAATTGCTTAACTGCAGGGAATTAACATGTGTAACACTTCCACCGGATCTACATGCTGTTTATATGGGTGACAGTCATTTTAGGGTTATCAATATTAAAAGATAAACAAGCGCCAAAGGTGCCGGGAACAGAAAAACACTTTGTCGGAAAAGATCTGCAAACCGCTAACCAAATCTGGAAAGCATTCGGGACCAGAGCACATTTGAATAACAAATGAGACATAATGGTACGATCTGAGATCTATCTATATGGCTGGAGCCGATGTTTGCAAATGTATGCAAATCTAACGCCTTATAGAGCGAGACCTTTATTACATATATCACATATTGTCTTTCAGGGAAATTGCATCCAGTTGATTCACGTGGCAAAATAGAAGGGTACCATAAAAGATCTTTTGGAGCATATACACCACAGCAGGATATAGAAAAGAGGAGAAAAATATCAAAAGATAAGAATGAAAGTTAAAGGCTAAGTTTGTTGTTATGCTGGTTGAGCGTCTCTTCAAATCCGGACAGCAATCACTCAAAAAGTGGTCAAAATATATTTATATAAATTTAAATCCTCTGTTAAAGGTCCGGATCACGAAATGCTCGTCCAATCACTGTGTTCGGTCTGAATGCAATGATATAATGTTCTGATTACCTGTCAAACTATGTATTTGCACCCCCTCATGCACTATTGGAGGAGACATGATTTTGTGATCTTATGCTTTCAAAGATTGTTGTTATTGCTAACCTTTCCAAAATTGCCTACCCTACCTTTAAGCTAACAAATGACAACAGCTCCGTTCCAAATCCTTATACAGCTGACTACAAAGGCAGCATCTTTGCATGCTGCAAACATAAGCAAGCACCAACATAAGCATGCTGCTATGCATACCTTATACGCGGTTCTGTAAGGTAAGAATTTATGCTGCAATCCGTAACAAGTGTATGTGGAGGACGTTGGCATATGCGGACAGCTCACTAGGTTTTAAAACAGAGCTAATACGTCTTACACAGAGTTAACACTTCATCATATTTTCGTTTTTTTTAGTTTAAGTGATGTTTTTTAGTATTGAAATGGTACTTCCTGTACAGAATTAACAAGCATAACAGCCATAAAGCGACTGCTATTCTTTTCTTTCAGTTCAGATAACTTCAAAGCAGTTCAACCGGCACCCCAAACACATCGACATCGCACAGAAACCTTAAAACACTTCCACAATAAATGTACTCTCTCGCACCCGCGCCGCATTTCTCTGTGTTTCCCTGTAATATGCAAATAAATCAACAATCACAAGTCTGGCAGCCATTTTCTGTCATGCACACGTACACAAACACACAAGTGGATAGACGACAGCCTTTTATGCTATAAACTCCAAAATCACTCTCACGAACTCCAAGGTGGGTTCGGTAAACACACACACACACACACACAGATTTCTTACCTTGTCATCGATGTCACTCTCGCTGTCACACTGTAAGGAGAAAGTGAGAAGAAAAGGATATGAGAGAATTATTCATTCATTCTCTGACCTCATTATCAGTTCAGGTATGATTTCTACTGCTGCTCTTTTTTTACATTCTCTCCTTCAGTGACACCTTTCAACACAAATGGAGGTGATGAAGGGGAAAACGCGATGCATTTCAAAGGAGCTGCCGTGGTTTAAAAGTGAGATGCCGTAAAATTCGACTTCTCCCTCTGTTTTCAGAAGCCGGTGCAGCAGGCGAGCGGTTCAATGCATGATAATAGACAGAAAGTTGAAGGGGAAGTCGTACATAGGCGAAACGTGTGCCACGTTACTAAAAAAACGATGCTGCCGAAAGCCACCTGACAGCCCGCGAGTGCTCTGACGAAAATTCAGCGCCACTGATATTTAAAACACGTCAATTTCACACCTGAAACCGTTTCACACTTTGACTTATTCTTTATAGGCCCCCAAAACGGAAAAGTAAGTTAAAACTGTATATGAAAAGAGGAAATATATATATAAAGCCCTATATGATTATCACTGGAAAATAAAAGCCAAAAAATATCAAATTAAAATAAACAATTACTTTTTCTAAAATAAACACACATTCTTTGTTGTGTCTGCTCTACTGAGACAATACAGGAAAAATGACTACAAATGTACAGAATATGACATTTTTGGACATCACAGTCGGCTCACTCGCCTTCATTTTGGCTTTCCACCGAACACACGACTCAGACCGCAGAAGCAATGAACAGAACCGATACCACACATTCTCTGCTTTTATTGTGTGAACAGATCATGCAACAGGACACAGCTGATCACTTACAAACACAACTGTGAGTCTGTTGTCACAACACTTATACTCACATCAGATAGAGCGATAAACTTCTGCTGTTTTTTTTAAATCGCTAAAATAGTTGTGTGTTAAAACAGCCAAAGAACAAAATGTGACATTCTGTTCTTTTGCCTCATATTCACCTTTTAATCATACAAGATTTGTTGACTCCACAGTAAACGCAGTCCCAATACTTATTGAGAGCACTGTATACACACACACACACACACACACATATATATATATATACATATTGATGGTCATGCATTTTCATTCAGTGTGGGAAAAGAACAGCTTTAATATTTCTGGGGACAGTGAAGCACAGAAAATGGCCACCAGTACAAACCTTGTACATGTTTTTTTTAATTAGGAAACTGTCTCCCTCTCTTCATATTACAAACTACCCTCAACAACACTTAACAGGCACTGAAGTGCCATATTCTTATATAAATATTTCATGGCAGGCCATTATCACACACTCCTGCGCTTCTCGCCTTTCATTTGTACGTGTAGCTGAGGACATTTCAGGCCTCGCAACAGAAATGGGCCTCAATTACCCACAATGCAAATGAGAAATTACAGACCATTTGCACTTTAAGGAGCGAACTAACCACTCACTTTTGTTTTCTTAATAAGGATCAGAAGTTCATCTGTTCTTTTTTTGGGTTGTTGTTGTTGAGAATTTTCCATTCAGTTTTCTATAGTCTTAATTTACAGGGTGATGGTTTGTTTGTATCTGAACGTGAGAGTGTTTATTGGTGAGAGATTATCCACCTGCGAGTTTTGTACAGTTCTGTTTTACAGTTCTGGCCCTATTAATGTACAGTTAAGAACAGCGTTTCTATTTGATATTAAAAAACATTTTTTGAGAACGTTTCAGAGAACCTTTTAGAGAACATTAGCCAACATTCTGAGAACGTTCCCCGTTAGCTGGGCAGCCTCATAATTGGTTGGTGCATGTGTGGTATCTTGGTGCATTCTCTGTCGGCTCAAATATACAGCCTCCCACACATGATTTACAGCACACTTTCCTATCGCTAGCACGAAAATAACGATTAGGCAAAAAAAAGGCAGCCAGGGACAGAATAAAAGTCAAATTAGTAAGGCTGCATTCACTCCACAGAAACCAAGCAGTTCATCAGCCCACCTCAGAGTCCGCCTGGTGTTTAATGCACATTTCTGTGAGTCTGTGGTGAGGATTAGAAGGGACCATTTATTGACTCTCTGTCCCTGTGCTGCAGCACTATACAGCACTGGCTAAACAATTCCTAATTGCTCAGCTCTGCCTGTCACAAATCATTCATTGTAGGTCCAAGGCATTAGCGCAAACAAAGTGGCTTAGCCGATTGTCAATCATGTACTTATTCAGGTGGAATTTTCTTGTTGGGGATGTGAATGTCAACTGGTGCGTCAGTGACTCAGGCACACTATATGGTTACATTGCTTTGCTTGGTAGGTAAATACGACAACAGATGCTCTGTGTCTGTCTCCATTTAATGGCCATTGAGGCAAACGTCCAGTCCATAATGTAATGCATGCGTGCCCGATGAGAGATTGTGTGTGCTTTGTGTGTGTGCTTTGTGCGGCCTTATGTGGGTGTATATATGTGTGAACTTCGAACAAACAACGTTTTGGTACGCCTACATCCTGTGCGGCAAAAAAGGCCCAGAAAACCAACACAAACCAAAACAGTTATAAGAAAAGGTACAGCAGACTGACATACAATAACGCTAAATATTATGCTACATTTTCATCAAACATGGTATATAACAGTTTCATGGTATTACCATCTGATAATATCAATGAATCAGGGTACAACTTTGCATAGGCAGAGACTCTCTGGGTATCAAATGCATTTCCCTTTGCAAACAAAGTACAGTGATGGTGATATTTTGAGATATACAAATGCACTGCATGATTCATGTCCAGTGCAACTGCTGCACTACCACGGGCAGTTTTTGTTAACATTAGGGCAGTTTGACCTTAGACACATCACATCCAAAAAGACTTAAAGTGCAACTAAGCTGTGCATTTTATCAGTATGTATTTTCTGCACCTTCCCATTTAACAGGTAACGTTGGCTAGCATTTTCAAAATGATCGAAGTTATCAAAAACGTTATTTCAATAACGTTAGTAGAATGTTTACACACACACACACATATATAATATGATATAAACAACCTATCAAAATGTTATTCTTAAGTTGTTAGTGGAATTTAAAAAGTAACAAAATAACGAAACATTTCAATAACGTTCTTATAACCGATCACGTAAAGCAATAACATTAATACAACAAAAAACGGACGTTTTGAACGTTCTGAAACTTTTGAAATGTAATGTTTTTGTTACTTAATCGAAACGTTTGGAAAATGTTCTTACAACCTACAATTGTTAGCCGGGGGTGTGACCTTGGCTTCGCTAGTGACACTCTAGCCACTGTAGCCGAGCTCCAAAATACAACCGCACGCTAACCAGCAGTGAGGCAGACAGAAATTAAATCCTGAGCAGAAGAATTAGAGCAAAACACGGAAAAAAAACAAACACAGCAAGACACAGCGAGTGACACAATGAAATGTTGTGTTATGTTTACACGGGACGTTACAGTCTCTCCCTTCATCTGCTGTGAAGATGGTTCTGACATTTAAACAGCTTTTTTCCACATTTGGTGTGTGTTTTTGATTTACAGAGTCTCTCGTGTACGCTGCGGCACGTCTGTGTGTATGTGTGTGTGTGTGTGTGTGTGCGTGCGCGAGCGAGCATGATTTATTCTCAGCAAATCTCACACTGGACCCCACAGCTTCGGTTTTGGCTTGCCGACGGGCTCATATATTTCAACTGAAATGGGAACGGTAGGTGAGGGTGGGGGGAGAACTGTCTAATATTTCAGAACATTTTCCTGGCAGCATTTTAATAGACGCGCGCACCAAGGGGGGGAAGACAATAAGCGTTGCGCATCCCGGAGCACATTAAAACCGACTGCCCAAATCAATAACACAGTTGCACCTGTCACATGCTGAGGAGATTGGGAATGAATTGGCCTTGGAGAGGGAGCGAGAAACTAGCCTGACGACAGCCATGCTGGCTCGACATCAGCGTCTGCCTGGGGATGTCTGGATGAATACTGATTCCAGCAGTACAGGATGCCAGAGAGACCAAAAATATGCAAAACCAGATCTCAGTGCTTCCATGAATACATTTCGGTGTCAGCGCCATGGCAACAGGACAACAGTGACATCATCGGGGCTGTCAGCACGTGCAGGAATAATGGGGGCTGTCTGCCGCTAATCTGAAACAACAATTTTCATCTCGTGATCTGTATTATGCAGAAATAAGCCTTTTGTTTTCTGTGGGGGATGTGGAGAGGGACATATATTAAACGTGATGTTCTTCTTAACACTTCGGTTAAACACATTTGAATATTGCAAATGAAGGCTCTTTGAAAACCATACCACGGTACTACTATGGTTTTTTGGACATGGTACCATGGTAACGTGCCTTGATACCATCATTGTACTACAGTAAAACATAGTAAACGTTTTGTAAGTTGGACAATAAACGTGTAGTGGCCGCCATCTTTGCAATGCCCCCCGGCAGCTATGAGGGAAGACAGAAATCTCAAAAATCGCTGACTAAGGTCACAATAAAACACTACGTTTCAGACCAACTATTAAACCTGACATGAACTGTATCATAAATTCTTCTTCTTAAGCTTAAATTGTGCTATAAAAACAAGTTTTCCTGATAGCTTCAGGGACTGCACATGCTCAAAGGCTGTCAAGTCCCTCGCAACACTCTATATAGAGCCCCTCAGATTCCCAATTCATAGTAACAGAACTGCAGTATCCTGTTAATTCTATAATCTTTGGTAACACACTGAAACCATTAACAACAATCTCATATAGTCTACACACCCTAACTGAATACAGTAAATAATGGCAATATTTAGGAGATAATAAAAAAACTTTTCATAAAGTTTTGTTGCATCGATATATTTAGAGACAAAAAAGTTTAAATTTTTACTTTTTCTTTTAATATAATTTTTTTTCCCACCAACAAATCTAAAATGAATATAAAAAAAACATTTCGCTAAAGTGACTTGCTAATCTGCCTTGCAAATGCTACAGCACCTGTATGGACCAAGCAGGTGTGTTTAAAAGGTCACAAGGTCAACTATGAGATTTCAAGCTTGACTATTTCCTCATAATATAAAAATCTCACAGGGCAACTTCTTCCTGGAAGGTCAAAGTGAGGTGAAGGTCAAAGATCAGATCTAGACCTCTAAGCGTTAAGAACACGCATCCACTGTAGCAGCGAGTGAGTCAGTGAATACAAACCTACAGGCGTTAAATAATTCACGACACTGCTGTATCTGTTTGTGTTCACTTTAGTTGACTCTCCCTCTCAGTGGCCTTGGAAGAAATTTGATGAAGCACTTTGGAAGGTCCCGGAGGACAGAGCGTAGATCGAAGTATCGTAACTCCAACTAGCGTGACAAACAACGAAAGACCAGAGCTAAATAAATTACCCTCAGCAACAGAAGGGCAAACAGTTCTTGGGGCCTCTATAAACCAAATGTATACTCAAAACAAAGAGGCCTAGATACAATGCCAAAGGATAGAGACGAGAATCAAAATGTTTTTGTCTATAAATACACCAACATCTCATCTTCAGGTCACTGGAGAGCTTTCACAGAACTTCCCTAGCATAGAATATCAGGCGTTCTGCTAAAGCACCAGCCTTCAGTGCTGAAAAGACATCGGCTCTCCTTGACCTCTGTATAAATGATGGATCAAAAGCAGCCGCCCACACTTTGAATTGATCAAGCCATCAAATTCATGCTGCGGTCTGACATGTGACTTTGCCTTAGGGCATTATGGGAAGTGACTGGGCAGCTCAGGTCCAAAAGAGGGGATGGATTAAGAACTATTGATCTAATGGGGGGTTGAAGACAGAGGTGGAGAAAGAGATAATGATACATATAGGAAGCTGAGAGGGTGAACTGACGTGGGAGGTATACAGACAGAGAACAGCGAGGAAAGATGCGGAGAGATGATGCAGAAAATGTCTTAAGGACAACTCAACTGGTGGGTGGTGACCCAAAAATTGATTTTTTTTTTGATAGAGTTACCAACAACACAGAAAGTACATTGCTAATTGCAAACAAATGCAACATATAACAACAAGCTATATAAACAGGCTTATCTGATTTACAGTACAAGACAGGCGACAAGATTGCCAAGTTATATGGCAGGCCCTCATTTTTAATAACAGTTAACAAATCAATATATAATAAAACGCATTATTAATCAGACTACATTAATTACAGATTTACTTGGCTGAGAGAGAGAGAGAGAGAGAGAGATAAAGCCATAGGGTCCTGCCTTTGAGCTTCCAAGATGATAATGTAATTTTAAAAGACATTATATCATAAAATTGTCAATATGCATCAATAGATATTTACAATAATGGTCGTCTTCTGTGAAAATTAGATGGTGAAGATCTGATAAACGTTTCATAAGTTAGGCTTGTGTTAAGGCTTATATGTGCAAGTGACACTCTTTCATACTAATTATATCGACTAATTATGTTATTTTAGCAAATGCCCAAAGCTACTACAATTAACAAAGATTATAGATGAGTACAGAACTGCTGTTTCATGAAGTATATATGACAAAACTACTAAATATTAACGAAAAAACTGATAGTAATTGAGCTGAAATGTGATGGTCTTAATATGCATTAACGCTGAAAAAAGATTACAATCAATGCAAAATAACAAATAAAACACTGTAATAAGCAATAAATTATAATTATAAATAATTAAAAAACATATTTTCTTAATAAATGCTCCTGCTTTTACAGTACACAGCTGAAGATGGTTATTTTGCTGACATTACCAATTGTATATCCTAATTTGTTCAACATCCAATCAAATTCAGATAAACAAAATTAAGCCACGCCCCACATTTTTTCCCACTGATATTGTTTTACTTTTAAACCTGTTACACCACAATAGTTAAATGGGTTGCAAATGCTGTTTCGTGTGGTTTAATGAAACCTATCTACTAAACAGAGGATTCATTTGGTTGTAACCACTGACTCACAACTGTTGGACAGAGAGCTGTAACCAAGCCAAACCGAGGCCCTTAGCAACCAGCCTGTGAGGACAGCCCACAGTTGTACAGCATTTATGCTACGAGTGATGTTGACAAAGAAGCTCACAGGAGAGTTTGGCAGCATTTCCTTACAGTACACGAGGAGACACACACAAACTGCAACACAAACAAAACAGACAAACGGCACACAAACAAAAGCACAGAAGAAGGAGTTGCGCGTGCACACACACGCGCACACACACGCGCACACACACGCGCACACACACGCGCACACACACGCGCACACACACGCACACACACACGCACACACACACACACACGCACACACACACACTCAACTGTGTGCTACCCAGGTAACAATTTGTGGTTCTAAGAATGTTTCCTTAATGTTACTGTTATTTTAAAAGTTTTAGGAACGTTCATAGCGTCCGTTTTTTTAGAAGTAGTAGCAATGTTATTGATAGTTAAATTTTTTAATGTTTTCAAAACGTTCCACTAACAACTTATAATGATATACTATATAATAATATATATATAATATAAGAACAATAATGTTTTTGATGTGATTTAAAACCTTAAAAAAACGTTCTACTAACAGCACTGCATGAACATATTTGATAACTTTGAAAGAACGTTCTGAGAACATCCCCTGTTAGCAGGGCAGGCCGTATTTAGATGAGAGTGCTAAAGAAATTAGCCAGGGAAGGAAATGGGATGTTGACTTGAACCCGCCTGCAGGGCAGCACAGAGCCTCTCTCACTCCAGTCTGAATGTGTGTGTGACAGTTTGATGGAGTGAGTGGAGGTCTCCCCATGGCCTGTGTAGCGCTCCACAGAACAGATTGAGCCTACGGGCATTTCTCTCTTCCTTAATCTCTCTCTCTTCTCTCTGTTCGTTCTTTCTCTTGTACGTCCTTGTGTGGACTGCAAAACACTGAGAATCAAGCGAGAATGGATGTATTAGAGATTACACGCACACACAGAGAGAGAGATAGCTAGGATATATGGTACACCATGACAGGCTACCTGTACACAGTGGTGGCACAAGATAGAGACTCAGTGAACGCACCCTTAATATAGAAACAGGCAGACACAGGACAGCATGTGCCCGCATTGTATTCAAAACAAAATCAGGACAGAGATGCACTTTCTGAGTGCAAAAAAATACACACGGGAAAAGTTTCACCACAAATAACCGCGTGCACCACAAATTTAGCAACAATAAATGGCCTTCTTTACAGGAGAACAGAGAGCTTGTCTTAAATCATGCCCTAAGCCCTTCACAGAGGTCTTCACAGAGTCCACACCTCTGAGAAACATAATGGATTACTTATGTTCGTCTCTGCATATGAAGCTGGCAAAGGAGAACGTATCAAGACAATACACACTTCAGCGTTAACATCACTTGTTTACTGTATTTGCACCGTTTTTATTGTACTTTTTAATTTTTTTCTTACACAATTTGTCATCGCACACAGACGGCTAAGCTGCAAACGCTCTGGCAACGCAAAGCACACTTTTATTTTGCCAAGAAAAGAAGGAAAATGGAAATTAAAACAAGAACTGTGCGAGAGAAAATAGCTCTCAGTAGTTCCGACATTGACCCACTCTGTTCCATTACTGTGGTGTGTGTGTGTGTGTGTGTGTGTGTGTGTGTCGTGTGTGTGTGTATCAGTTCTCAAGAGGCCAGAGCTCTGATTTCTGTGGGCTGTCAGCCATTTCACGCCCGGCTTGTCATTCAACCACAGGGCTCCTCACACTGGGCAACTGTGAGTGAAGACCCCCACCCCCCCCCAACAGAGATGATCAAATGGCATCTATCACAGGCCAAAGAATGACCAGTGAGAGTCCTGTGGTTTCGCAGCTAACAGGGAACGTTCTCAGAACGTTAGCTATAACATTCTCAAAAAGGTTCTCTCAAAGTTCTCAAAAAATGTTCTTGCAATAACTTTAGTGGCACTTTTTGTAACTTTATATATTATATATCAAAAACGTTTAAGTTTTTAAACTCTTAAGTTGTACGTGGAATGTTTAAAAAAACATTACAGCATTGAAAAAAAATATTATAACAACGTTATTTAAACAAGCAAAAACAATGTGTAAAAACCTTCAAAGTAACATTTTTTACGTTTTTGTTACTTAATGGAAATGTTAGGGCAATGTTCTTACAAAATAAAATTCTTGGCTGGGTTAGTACAGGTCTGGAGCTTGTCTTTCATTAGGATGGGTATGATGACAAACAGCAGGTCATGACTCACTTGTGTGTATACGTGTGTTGGCTTTGAGGATGTGCAAAGATATTTTTGAGGATGTGCATGTTAAATATTTGGCTCTTACACTTTCAGTAACCTGACCGGTGCTCATAATACCTCATTGCACATGTTCCTGTACTCTTCCAAATATCTGGCTATATTAAGTCAATTATTGGTGAGAGAAGATAGCTAGACAGTTAAAGTAAAGAGTGGCGAGTTAGTAAAAGTTAAGACCTTTTAGGAACTAATGTGTAGGACACGACAAGCGACAGTTTAAAATATAAATCTAAACTCATTTAGATTGATTTGGCATTGATTCGTTCTTTGCTGTTCAAGTGATTATTTAACTATAAATATACTAGTAATATGTAGAAAACAAATAGAAATATGCAAAATCATTGTTAAACTAAAACCAATCAGAAATATAAAATACATTTAAAAACAATGACGACCTTCAGGCATGAAGCCATGGGGATCACAATCGCAAGCTTGTTGTCATGACAACACCAATGTTTACTGCAGCTCTAACGCAGCACTTACAAAATTAAACGGCATTTACTTGCCGCCATCTTGGATGACTTTTCTCTCACTGGGCTTGTTGCAGTGCATGCTGCATACAAAAAAAAACAAGCCATGCTGCTGATGTTGCGTTCAAAGTGTGTCTATGATGACTATTTAGGTATGCTGAATAGGTAGGCGACTACCTTGAGTGTGGAAGCAGAGCAGTTGGGCTTTTAACAGACGATGGATGGTGAGGTTCAGCCAAAGATCTGTACTGTGTTTGTAAATCAGCTTTTGTCTGTCGGCTTTTGTGTTTCCCAGTGCAAACGCTCATGCTACATCTCTGTTTAGCT
This sequence comes from Botia almorhae, assembly GCA_036877575.1. Lineage (NCBI taxonomy): Eukaryota > Metazoa > Chordata > Actinopteri > Cypriniformes > Botiidae > Botia > Botia almorhae. Next base: position 2,849 of record JAZGTJ010002921.1, on the reverse strand, counting down.
TCAACTGAAGAAAACCTGGAGCACAGCAGCTCATGAAGCGTTCTTGAAATAAAATCTAAAACGAACAACAGAAACGGCGCAGGAACGAGAAAAAGAAAGGCAACATATGAGACAGAGAGCGAGCGAGAGAGCCTCAGGCGCTGAAAAATGCAGAGTAGCAACGGGAAACTGAAACAAAGAGCAACAGTGAAACACTGGCAGTTTGACCCAGTGCAATGACTACACCAGAAATATCACAGACAAGCTCTTGTTCTTCTTCTCTGTCTGTGCCAAAGACATCAGTGGTAGCAAACGTTCTCCTCTCAGTTCTCCGTCTCTCCTCTGAAGAACAACACACAACCGATTCATCAGCATGTCTTCTCACTCTTCATCTCACCTGAACTAGTCCATCTTCACTTTTCAGTCTCGTCTCTCAGTCATTTCCTCATTGTGTCCCTTGTCTGGCAATCTCCCCTCTCCAAAACCGATCGCTCAGCTAACGGAACGTTCTCCAAACATTGGCTAATGTTCTCTAAAATGTCTCTGAAAAAGCATTCTTGCTATAATGTTAGCAGAATGTTTGTTTTATATTATATATTGTATATCAAAAACGTTATTCTTAAGTAGTTAGTGGAATACTTTAAAAACATTACAGAATCAAAACATTCTTCTAACCAGGTAATTGTGTTAATATAATGTGTTTCTGTTACTTAATGGAAACGTTAGGGAATATTCTTACAACATAAAACTGTTATCTGGGCACATAAATCGAATAAATGCAACTCTCTGCACGCTTCTCCACGAAGGCCACTTTGAACAACTACATGTTATTTGAAACACACCTGAAGAAGCAGAGGCTGAAGTCAACAGCCGTGCTCTCCATTGTTCAGCAGTTCTAAGTGGGTGAGATGGTGAATGGTTTCACAGTTCATTCACCTGTGGCCTCAGACTCAAAGGCACCGCCCACAGACCTCTAAAGGACCAGCTAGTTCATCTAACACATGAAAATGGCAAGAGTGGGCTACAACTCTGAAAGGATCTTCAGAGTTTGGTTTCAGGTGCTCAGAAACAGAATTTCATACCCTGTTGTTTACGAGGTATGTTTACGAAATAATCGATACTTCTTACTTTTGGCCTGACAGAATTCAGACCACTACATTTTACACTAACTTCTTCTGTGTCATTTGCTTAACCAGGTAGATTGTAGAGCCATTTGCTCCTTCTTTGTAGTGTGCTGGACTATTACTGTAATATTACTGCAGTATCCCTAATTTCAGAGTTAATGTCCCTAAACATCACATACAAAAATAACTGTGGTTAGTTATTTTATCCACGTATCAGCTTCTTCGTGTCTAACCAAGCAGAATAGGCTGCAAAGTGGACCAAACCTTACGACTGCCCGCATTAACAAGCTGATGAACATTTAACGACTGCATTTATTGTGTTGCTTTTCATTTACTATCGGATGCTTTCTGTTCATGTTCAAATTTAATTCAATTTTCACGCACACTGACAAATATAGAAAGACAAACAAGCAAAAAAAACAAACAAGCAATCAGGTTTCAAAACATGAAAAACAACAAGCTATGCTACTCTGACAGCCCCCTCCCTCCTTTCTCTCTCTCTGGGCATATATTAATGGTTTGTCCCTTGTTTGTAAATGTGCCAGGTTGTGTGAGTGTCTGCAGGCTGTCTATTACAATTCTCCTGAGGGGCTCGGCTCCATATGGCCACACATATGGCACTCAGCACCATCAATTAATGCTGCTACATCTCTGATTTTCTATCAGCGCTGTCTGTCTTCCGCCTGTCGTTTCTGCTCTCTCTTCATCTCCCAGGGTTTGCCGTGTTTCTTTTTTCGCCCACCTGGGAATTGAGTGTCAAGCTGATAGTCTCGAATCTGATAAACGCGACGTTGTCTCATGTCCGCGGCAGAGGCCCGTCTCGTGACGGCTGAGGCTGATTGGTGGTTGGTGGTTGATTTGAAAAGATGCAATTTGGAGAAAATGTCAGTGTGAGTGTCTTGGATTTTAAGGAAACTTTTGCTAGGCTGTGTGTACTGAAAGCTTTGTGTATGTGTGTGTTTCTATATGTGTCAAAGTCACACACCTACGTTGTGGAAACCAGCGCTCCCAACGAGGGAAAATGATTACGAAACATACTAAATGATGTTTTTTTTTAAATGTAAAAACGTTTCTGTGAGGTTTAGGGCATATATCTACACATAATGTTTGTATATTTATGCATATTTATGCAACAAATATATTCCCAAAAAAGTGCTTTTCTATGAAAACAGGAGTAAGAGTTAACTAACAGTCACTAAAAACAGGTTAAGGAAGTATATAACAGATATATGGGAAACGTATGAGAAGCTAAAGGAATTACAAGTGGACCATCAGAAGACTCACTAATTATCAGCTTCCAATGGTAAGACTCACCTTCTCATGCCCTGTTAATAAAGTTGTGTTCCTCAGGGCCGAGAGCAATTAACCAGCTTATTTGAACAGCAGAACTACCCAGTTTGAAACTCTAAACGGTCTCGTCTGGGATTCGTGAACAAAGGAACCTCTGAAAATGCTTTGGACAGCTAAGTCATTTCAGTGATCAAGGTGGAATTCTGTCGAGTGACTCCAGTTCCAAAGATCTGAATTGTTTCTGTTGTGTCTGTGATGCTTCCATTAGATGCCGAACGTGTTGTCAGACTCTGGGATAAAGTACGCTGATACTTCCAGTGCCTCCGTCTCATTAATGTTCGATGTTATGCCCTCACACACACACACACACACACACACACACACACACACACACACACACACACACACACACACACACACACACACACACACACACACACACACACACACAAACAC